>BCLH01001496.1:1371-23439 GCA_001602315.1 Zoysia pacifica | reverse complement strand
TGGGAGCCGGCGAGGAGGGGACGGACGTGAGAAAAGAAAGCGCACGCCGGAATCTGGCTGGGCGGCGGGCGGGGCCTCCACCGGCCGAAAGCGGCGGGCAGGCGGCGATGACCCGAGGACGGATCCGCTCCGTGTCCCACAGCGCATTCGTTTCCGCAATTTGCTCGCTCCGGGACAAGGCTCACTGCTCTTGCGTTGCCGGCCGGGGATGGTGTGGGTGGGGTCGACTGGGACCACCGGACCAGCGGCCACGACCTGTCGCCCTGTCTCCATCAACCATCAGCCGTGACGACGCGGAGCTCACCGGCGCGGCGTCCGTCGAGTGGGCTGCCGACCGCCCAAAGTGGGCCGCTCGCTGTCTGGGGAAAGGACCACGACGCATACTGCATACAGGTGGTGGAAGAGTGGTCCGAAACACCGACTGGTCCAGCGGGCCGGTGGTGCGGTAGTAGGACAAGAAATTGGCCCGGTAGGTGAAAGGAAGAAGCCCACGAAATAAATTGGCTGGGTAGGTGAAAGGGAACGGCCCACGAAATAAACTGGCCCGGTAGGTAACGCGTTCCGTTTCGCCACGACGAGGATGCCAGACGGATGGATGCGAATCTGCAGCAGCCGCCGGCCCCTCGTCCTCGTGCTCGATCTGGTTGCTGCTTTGGACGGAAACGGAACCAAGCAAGCGAGAGCAAAGTAAACGGAACCACCAGCCGAAGAAAGAGAGTCGTCTCGCCTCGTTCTCGTCCCCCATCCCCTCCGTCCCCAAGCCCCCGTCCCTTCCCCGTCCAACCCCAGGCGAGGGTTCCTGCCCGCCCCACCGCACCCACCCGATCCGATGGACGGCGGCGACTCGGGCGCCGGCGGGTCGGCGGCGGCGACGGCGGCGAAGTGGCGGAGCGACGCGTCGCGGGCATTCCAGTACTACCTGGACCGGTCCACGCCGCACGCGGCGGGGCGGTGGCTCGGCACGCTCGCCGTGGCCGCCATCTACGCGCTGCGGGTCTACATGGTGCAGGGCTTCTACATCGTCACCTACGGCCTCGGGATCTACCTCCTCAACCTGCTCATCGGCTTCCTGTCGCCGATGGTCGACCCCGAGCTCGACCCCTCCGCCGCCGCCGACGGCCCCGCGCTGCCCATGCGCGGCTCCGACGAGTTCAAGCCCTTCATCAGGCGCCTCCCCGAGTTCAAGTTCTGGTCAGATCCCGGCTCCCCTCTACCAGATCTGCATCTGCTCCTTATCAGATCCATATGTTTCCTGCGTCTGCTCGTGCAATCTGCTACCATGATTCTATGTGTTTGTATACTGGAATGCGATAATGATCGGATCGCCCGGGTCTGGATAGTCACTAGGTTCACAGCGTACCATAGCCGTATAGCCGCACACGGTTAATCGTAAATTAACGAGCTCAATTAGGCATTTTAGAAACTCAAAAAATAGTCTTTTCCTTGGCTAGTGCTGATCCTTCCCTGCATAATTAATAATTAGACATCCTTTTCTCACAGGTCAACCAGCTTTGGCATGGCGCTGCCCTCCTGGTTATCCCATAGATAGTTGAGTAGTGGCAAAAATTTCAGGCTTTCACTTTATTCAACAACCTTGGCTCAAGCTGAGTCTGTACTCTAAGTTGCAAAGCAGCCTTCACCTCCATGAATCAGTGAGGTGGAAATCAATACCTGTTATGAAGAGTTTCTTGCAATTACCTTGGACCTTGTATCGGTATGATACAAATAAGAAGTGAATGATTTTACCATTATTGTTAGTATATGGGAAAGAAAAGGCCAGCAAGATCACAGACCTTAGTATTAAATTTCTTTGTTAGGGGGTTGATATGCTAGCCTGTGTGAATTAAATATCATATTTTTGGTTGCTGGTGGTCCTGAAAGTCATCATGTAAAATTGAGTCATGCCGCTATGGAAGTAGTTGTGTAAACACAATCATTGAATGTCTTGGCCACCATCACCACTGATAAGTTTTCTAGTTGTCTGATTAGTCGTGATTAACCGACTAAGGGATTTTGGCCCAGATCAGGACTGGGATTTCTGTGGACTGTTTATAGGCTGCTATAGTGGCCCATTAGGAAGGCCTCCGCCTTCACCGAAGCCTCTGCCTCCACCTTTGCCGAATCCTCTACCTCCGCCTTCGCCGAAGCCACTACCTCTGCCTTCACCGAAGCCTCTACCTCTGCCAGCGCCTCCACTGATGACAATGCCGACTAGTTGGCCGGGCTGACTACTAATCGAAACTGGTCACCTGGTCGGTCCCAGGTAACGATTAGATGACCAGGCGACTTGAAAACATTGTTCTATTGTGAAAAAAATGGCCATTGTAGCAAACATAGATCTATGCAACATAAGTATTGATGGCCATTGGAATGTTCTTTATTCTATATGAAGACCCTCAACATACAAACTTATGCAAATACATTATTTCTTTGTCATTTCCTTTAGCCACTTTTCAAAAATAGTGACTTCATTTCGTTAAATGTGAATTCTCAATATCAATCTTTACTAAAAATACAAGGTGCTCATAATATTGATTTCTTATCTTTCAGGTATACAATCACAAAAGCTTTTGTTGTAGCTTTTGTGATGACCTTCTTCTCTGTATTTGATGTCCCTGTCTTCTGGCCCATTCTCCTCTGCTACTGGATTGTTCTCTTTGTCCTTACAATGAAGCGCCAGATTATGCATATGATGAAATACAAATATGTGCCCTTCAATATTGGGAAGCAGGTCAGTATATACTCCTTAACTTGTTGACTTTTGTTTATTTGCCGGATGGTCATGTGCTAGAGGTTAACTGGCGTAGTAGTAAGTATTATGGGATTTGCATGTTTAACACATGCAAAGGATCTACAGCAGTGGTTTTTATTTAACCAGCTGGCTTGGGACTAATGGACACATTGCTTGTGTTCCATGTAGATCACTTTTGCCATTCTTTTATTTGTGATCTTCAAGAACCTCAGCATTGGTTGTTGTACTTCTCACTATTTGCGTCAATTATGTCACCAGAAATATGGTGGGAAGAAAAGTGGCGCAAGCAGCAGTTCTTCAAAAGACTGAATCCTGACCTACCCTGGTAGGAGCCTCATAGGGGAACAAGATACAGTGGGTGAAATTTGATGTGCTAAATAGCAAGTGTAATACTTCATTCATATCTAGAGTTAGAAGGATGGATATTCACTTCTGGTTCTGACTTGGGTTCACGATTTTAACCTGATCCTGCGCTAGTGCTTGCTCCTTTGCGTATATAGCGCACTTCATTCTGTATTTATGATATGGTCTACAACTCAGCCTGTTGTCTTGTTGCAGTAGGCAGTTGATTTTGTATCAAACTAAGCAGTCAAATCTTTGGATGTACAATGTATGTGGCTTCTGAAAATGTTTGGCCTTCCCGTTGCCAAACTAAAAATGCTAAAAAAGCTGTGTTTGTTTTGAGGTGTGGATAAGAATGGAACATGATTCGTATAAAAAAACTCGAGGAATGCGGTCATCTGTCTAAAAATCAATGGATCTTGTATAAGTGATTCCATAAACTAAACAAGCCAAGAGTTGTATGCTCAGTGTTAGCAAGCCAGACATTTGGTAAAGTGGTGGCCGTTTCACGTAATCGTTTCGGTACCGGTGATTACCTGGTCCTGGCAGCTGAGGTGAGGCTACTTCGTTCAGAATGTTGATTGGATTGAAGTTATTGAACTCAGTCAATGGTGCGTTGTGATTAGTACTCCTACGGTGGGCTGTAAACAAACATTGCACAATAATTTGGATCCGCTGTCCTTCAGCTAATTTGGAAACACATGTACCCAAAAAATACCAGGATGAGGTGTCCGTGAAACTAAACATTATTTACCGGTCCATTACAAAGTACAAACCATCAAAGATCAAACTGAACGGAAAGGTTAACAGGATCGATGGGAAGATACATATGTATGCTGCGAGGCTGGCAGCATCAAACAGAAGCCGAAATGCACACACGTACGCGTCGATGATGATGGACATAGGCTGGATATTGGTAGTACGCACTACGCATAGCCCGTCACCAGTCAGTAGCTGGTGGACCTTCATCGCTTCTTCAGATCAGAGGAGCCTGTTGAGGTATTCGTCGACGGTGGTGTACTTGACGTCCGGGTACAGCTCGGTGGCGTCCGCCCCCGTCGCCGGGTCGATCTCGAAGCCAGTCTGCTCTCCCCTGATGTACGCCGCGTGCGCGATCGCCAGCACGATGTTCATCGGGATCGGCGACTCTGCACGCCGCATGTTGTTGTTAACTTAGCAACCATGCGCGATAGTACAATCATCCCCAACTCCGCAGCAGATTTCAGACCGGCGTACCTTGGATCTGCTTGAGCACGGCGTCCTCAGGGACGTACACCCTCTCGAACGTCTTGCCGGTCTTCTTCTCCCACAACGCCAGCAGCTCGTTGTGCGACAGCGTGTTGGCCGGCGGCTTGATGTACAGCGTCTTGTTCGCGGCGCGCGGGTCGTCGGCCGCCAGGACCGTGTACGTCGCGATGTCGCCTTCCTCCACGAACACCACCTTGGCGTTCCCGTCGCCGAGGACCACCGCCTTGTCCGTGGGCGGCGCCGGGGAGAGCACCTGCCCGACCGTCGGCAGCGCGTACCCCGCGAAGTACCCGGCCACCGCGTAGGTGTAGGGGAGTCCCGCGGCTTCCACGGCGCGCCGGATCGCCGCCTTCCCCGCGAAGATGGACTTCGCCGGCTCCACCGCGCCCGTGCGGTCCACGTCCAGACCGAACTCCGATGGGAAGAACCTCTGCCGGACACAAAGTACGTAATCATCATCACCTTCTATTTAATTTAATTCTAGTGAACACGACCACTGAATGAACAGCACACGTGCTATACTAGTACTACTAAAGAACGAACACGACGCTTATAACGGCAAGATCGAGCCAGGGGATAAGGAAGGAGAACCTTGACGTTGCCGGCCTCCTTGATGGCGTCGATGAGCCGGGTCTGATCGGCAATCTGCATCCCGCCGAGCGTGGAGATGACCACATCAGCGGCCTTGACGGCGCTCACGAGGCTGCCGTGGTCGTACAGGTCGCCCTTGACGAGCGTGACGCCGGACTCCTGGAAGCCCTTGAGCAGCTGCGCCTTGGCCGGGTCGGCCGGCGCCGGGTCCCTGACGAGCGCGAAGGTGGGGTGGCCCAGCCGCGCGCTCGCCGCCACCACGTGCCTGCCCAGGTACCCGGTGCCGCCGACCACCAGGATCTTGCTCTTCTCCGTCGCCATGTCGATTTTCTTCTCCTCGACCGAACTTTCCGGGGGCGGTCAACGTGCTCGGTTTTGGAGGGAGTGGGGACTGGGGGGAGCTGCTGGGGAACAGAAGCGCGGGAGCTCACTCGTTTAGCGTGAGAGCGGCCTGCACTCCTCGGACCATAAATAATGCTCCGAGCTACTCGCACTGCTGGCAAAGGTTTCTGTCAGATCGTGCAAGCCGTAGCTGTGGAAGAATTCCTCGGCTTCGCTAGAAGGGACGTTGCCATTGCGAAAGCGACCTTCCGTTCCCCTCTCTCTCTGTTCTTCTAGAGTTTCTTTCAATTTGACGGAGACTATTATTCTTTTTCTCCCGTTTTTTTTTTGGTGAACTTATTCTTTTTTTTCCCCGTTAGGAACATTGTCACTTCACTTCGCTGCAATTAGGAGTAGTTGTTAAGCGAAATGAGTTTGCTGTAAACCCGTCCGGATCCGTTTGCATGTTTGGGCCAGGTGTCAGCTCCAAGCAGGACTGGTGAAACTCCTTTCATCTAAAAATAAAAGTGATGTTTCAAAATCGATGTTTAATCATTCATTTTATTCAAAAAATTTATTAAAATACAAAAATAAATAAATAAGTTTAAAGCATTTTTTAAAAATAAATCATTTTACAATAAAATAAACATTATTTTTGATTTTTTTAATAAAATAAATAATCAAAAATACATGTTTGAAAATTAAAAAACACTCGAGCGAGTATAAGTCCGTCTTACAGCATCATGCCGGCGTCGTCGTTACGCATCTCCATTTTAAGTACGAGCACTCCACTCCAGTGTCTCGCCAGTGCCGGTTGGTGGAGACGTGGACGTGCGCGCCAATCGAAGGAAGGCTCACCTCAGGGTCCGCATCCAACCAAACAATTTGTACGAGTACCTACCTCTTTTGTGCCCAGCGCAGCACCTGGACGTGATCCCGTCCATCGCGAACTTTTCCGTGTTTCCGGTCAAGTGAAGCAAGCGGCGCCTTGTTGTTCCTGCTGCCAGCGTTTACTAGTACTACTAGTAGTTCGCTCTCTACCAATGGTCACACATCAGCTCGTGGGTCGTTTTCTGCGTTTCAGCTGACGTGTGGCTGGGCAAGCCACTGTATAAAGATTCTTTTGGGTTGCGTCTCCACTAACGCAACGATTTTGCCACCAACACACAGCGACGGCCACGGGCGAATGAAGATTTGGTGAACGGCGGTGGGCGCGGTGGAAGTTGAACAGCAGCAGAGCGTCAAACAGTGGTGACGGCTGCTTCTAGCTCCTGCTTCCGCTTCCGCGTCGATTCTTGCCACCAACAGGCAATAGGGCGTGGTAAGATTTACATATGATCAACCAATTCAATTTACATATGATCAACTAACATCAAATATGCACCAGAAATATTGTTGCTTCAATTCTTAAAGGTTTTAAATTCAATTCTCCCATTTCTCACATATTTTGCAATATTTCTTATCGGATTATACTAATTGAGCCATCAAATTAATTAGATTGCCGTGTTAAACGGACCGACTCAGCACGGTTAGTCATTTTTGTGTCGGGTCGTGAGCCACCGTTCGAGCTCGTGGACTAGTTCGACACAGCTGCTTAAACACGACGTGCTGAGCAGCTCGAAATATAACAGGTCGTGCCAATTTATGCTTGGACCTAGCTGTGTGGCGGTGCATTTGGCCAACAGATTTCATTCCGGACCAAAAATGAGACGAAAAGGTCGGAAACGGCCCGATTTTGTTTCGGCTCAGGCTTAACCGAAGACTCATTCCGATGTGGACCAGATTTGAAAGAGTCTCTTTGATCCGACTGGATTGAACCTTGTTCGCCTTACCGAACGGGCCCTTAATTGTTCCGTCGATCCGATTGTCACTGTGTAGTTGATTAACTCTCACTCGGGCCCAACGTTGTTTAAGCAAGCTAAACAGAACGAATAAACCAAGCAGCACATTCCGAAAGTCACCAGCCCAAAAGTCAAGACCCCCGTCGTTGTAATTGCCCACTAAAAATGTTCTCCATTCCTCCATTTGGAGCAAAACATTAAAGCCAATTACATGCTTCAGTTCAAGTCACCAGTCCAACTACTTATTCCCTTTCAAAATAAAAGCATTTTTAGATTTAATCAAAATTAAAATTTTATCACTTTGACTGCAAATAATATATAATATCATATAAAAATTATATTTTTTAAATTCATTATTAAATAAATTTTCATAAAATTGTATTTTTACATTAGAAATTATGTAATTTTTTAGTAAAAAATATTGATAAAAGTTAATTTTTTTTTCCATATCCAAAACTAAAAATAATTATATTTTAAAACGAAGATAGTACTAACAAAGCAACACATTTGGCCCAATACAAAGTTGATCAACAGGTGTGAGCAGCCAAGAAAAGAACTTTCTGCTGGATTATTCCATTGCAGATCTCATAATGCATGTTAGATTTCGACTATAAGTTACAACTCAGATCAAGTGTTTTATTGAGATACAATAAAAAAAATTCTCACTGGACGCAATTATAATATGAAATTTAGAGCACTTCAAGTAGAGATTTCATTGCTTGAATAGCGTGGCCATGTCATATGAAATGGCTGTTAGTACATAAAAAAATTGTGAAGTCCAGCAAGAGTGCCCCAAAGAACCCATCTCCCCAGACCCAAAAGATGAAGACTAAAATACAACAGCATGAACCTCGGCGCGCAAAATTCTCATACAATTCCAATCAGTAGGAATTCTTCTGAATCTACACTCAGGATTCCTTCATTTGCTTCTTCTTTTTATGCTCTCCTTGCTCTTGAATGTCATCACCGTCTCCTCTCTCCCTCTTCTTTTTCTTCTTATCGCTGTTAATATCACTATCAGTGGCCATTTTCTCCTTGACATTCTTCGGATCAGCTCCTCCTTCTAAATGTTTCTCCTTTTTCTTCCTTTCCTTCTCCCCGTCAGCATCTCCTTGCTCTGCCACACCATTGTTCACTATCTGTCCCATCACATCCACCAAATCCTCTTCAAGATCTACATGATCCTTCACCTTTTTCTTCTTACCCTTCTTTTCACTTCCCAGTTCTTCATCCACGACCAAACCCTGCTCCTGCTTCACAATGCAGGCTAATTCCTTATCCGAATGCTTTTCTTTCTTCTTTTTCCTTTCACGTTCCCCATCTTCTGCCTTAATGGAATGCCTCTCCTTCTTCTTCTTCCTCTGCTCAGACTCAAAGAGGATTTCTGGTGACGCCGGGATGTGGGAGGCGACGCCAGCAACAGCTTTATCCTCATGAGGCTCCTCTTCCTTCTTCCTCTTCTTGCTCCTCTTCTCATCGGCGGCGACTGCTAGCTCCGCCTCCTCGATGGAACCGTGGGGTCCACCAGCAGGAACCTCCGTGTCCCCATCCTTCTCCCCACCTCGGTGCTTCCTCTCGACCCCCAACAGCCCCTCGTAGCCATGGAGGTCGAGGTCGTCGGCGCCGCCACTCTGGAGGTTGACGCCGAGGCCGCAGCGGAAGGTGTGGTGGTCGACGGCCGCATCGGCTGCCACGCCGACGTAGGTGGCGCAGTCGGAGGTGGGGAGATGGGAGACGGCGGACTCGGAGAAGCGGGAGAGGATTTTCGCGGCCTTGCGTAGGGCGCAGGGCCTGGAGAAGACCACGGCGCCGGTGATTGCCCGCATGGCCCCCGCCGCCGAGCAGAGAGGTGTTCCGGGGTTAGGGTTTTAGCAGCAGGGAGGGGCCGCCGCGGCTGCCGTCGCTCCTTCGGTCCCACTCCCAGATTAACGAAGGGGCAATGGGCTTGTGCTCGTTTGCGTGTTGGGCCAGGCCGCCAAGCAGTTCCTTTTGTTTTGGCGAAAAATATGGCAGGTGCTCTGCCTTTGCGTTAATAAATTGTTCGCTTCAGCCTTTAGGCATTCAGATCATGTTATTACGAACTTTGATAATGAATACATTAACCTGTGACAGGCTTGGACGCTCTGTTCGAATGGTTTCTAACCATATCTGAACACTGTTTGGAACTTCGGATGCATATCGAGGAGAGCTCTGGTCGTTTCATGTTTGACAGACATGCGTCGGCGATGGACGTACGTAGAAAGTTCATTTCTTCTCCCCCGCTGCAACAGCGACACCGCCCTTGCCTCTGCCGGCCTCCTCGCCGTCGCCCTTCTTCTTGGACTTGGTGGATAGCTTGAGGTGCACCCCGGGGTCGCTGCTGCTGCAGGAGCTCTGCAAGACCAGCGAGTTGTTGACCACCTGCACGTTGCTGTTGACGAACGCCGTCAGCCCCTTGGCCTCCTGCTGCTTCCCGTCGCCGTCGAGCTTGCTGCGGGCGCGCTGGCGCTCGTGCTTGCTCTCGGCCTCCTCGGCGGCGTGGCTGACCTTCATGGACGCGCCCTTGTTCTCGCCGGCTAGCGTGATGACGGTGGTCGACGGCCCGGCCCCGGACGACGCGTGGCCGTGGCCGTGGCTCGCCGATGGTGGCGCTGCTGAGGCGCCGAGCTTGTGCACGATGTCGACGACGCCCGCCTTCAGCTCCTTGTGGAGCTTGCCGCCGTGGACCTTGGACTCGTCGTGGTCCTCTTTGTGCTTGTCCTTCTCCTTATGATCCTTCTCCTTGTGCTCCTTCTCCTTGTGATCCTTTTCTTTGTCCCTCTTCTCTTTCCCATCCTTGTCCTTCTCTTTCTCCTTGTGTTCCTTCTTGTCTTTCTTCTTGTGCTCCTTCTTGTCCTCCTCCTTCTCTTTCTCTTTGTGTTCCTTCTTGTCCTCTTTCTCCTTGTGCTCCTCCTCCTCTTTATCTTTCTTCTCCTTCTCCTTTTCTTTTTCCACAGCCTTGCTCTGCACCTTGGTGTCAGAAGGCGGTTCATGTATGATCTTCTCTTGTGGGACGACGATGTCTAGTTCCTTAGTAAAATCTTCCTGCGCAGGCGCAGCAGGTCGAGTAGGAGCCTTCGGCTTGGTTTCTTTGGGCGCCGACGCTGGCTGTGCCGGCGCTACTGAGCTGCTGTTGGGCTCTCTGATGGGCGAGAGCGGGTGACCGCGGGACGGGGACGGCCGGCTGGACAGCCGAGTCGCCTGCGGCCGCGCTTGCGGCGGACTGGCACCGCCCTCGGCACCTTTGGACACCGCATAGGACGAAGGCGGCGGCTGCCGCCGCGACGGAGAGGGCGCCACCGGCTGCGGCGGGGCCGGGCGGGAATCCCGCCTCGACGGCTGCGGGCGAACGGCCGGCCGAGGAACCGGCGCCGGCGGGCTGGTCCAGTACGGGAACCAGAAGCGCTGCGCCGGCGCCTGCTGGTCGTCGTCAGCCATGCCTCAACGACCCTGGTAAGTGCTAACCTTCACTGGAGGCGATGAGAGGGGTCTGCCAACGTTCACGGCGGTGTCGGTCTGCTTGCTGGTTGATTCGCCGATCGCCATGCGTTCTCTCTGCATTTATACTCGCGAGCGAGCTGGATTCAGGCGAGCGCTGCAGGAGGACACAACCAACAAGCCATTGCGTTACCAGCATCTGATCCTGCGTGCGCTTCGGGTGATCCGGGAAACCTTTCCCGCGTCGGCGGCATCGATCAAGACGGGCGAGCGAGGGAACGTGCGCGCGCGCGCCTCTTCTGCTCTCTGCGTTGCTTGAGCTCGTCGACGCACGTCTCTGTCCCTCTTCGTGCCGCGCGCGGCGCGGTTCAGTTGCGTTGCCGCCACCACTTGGATTTGGAATGCCCGTCAGCGTTGGTGAAGTATATTCATGTCCCCTGCTGACTGAAGCCGTTTGCTTCCTTTTCGCCGGGGTTTCGGTCTTCACCTATCTGCATAAGAAAAGAAGAGATTAAGAGGGAGTGTGTAAAAAGGCATGGAAACTTTTTGTGACCTTTTGCCACCGTTTTGTTCGGATACTACCGCTTGATTTTTTATTTTGTGATGAGAAGATATGGTTTGCTTTCCTCAGTTCGTGATGGAAGCAGCTCACCCACCGAGGATGCTTGACATATAACTCGACGGGTTTATTTGGAACACAATATTTTTACATGAATTTCACATAAATCAGTTAAATTTCATATAAAAAATAAAAAAAATATAACTCCTCCGTTACAAAGGATGCCTTCACCATGGTTTGGGTTACCGACCAAAACGTACAAACCGGTGGCCCACCGGTTTGATGAAAACATTAAAGCTCATTGAAATCATTTCCAAAATCAAAGTTTAAAAAATCAAATGAAATTTGGTGGAAATGCTACAATAACCTGTCATTTTTTTTATAAACTTGTTTCTCCAATTCCGAAGTTTTACATTTTCAAACACATCGAATTTACCAGTTTTCAAAATATTGAATTAAAATTTTTTTCTAAAGACTAGCCAACTGGTGAAACTATATTGGAACCATAAAAATGTCTGGTTCGACAATTTTGTAATCCTTGCTCTTGAGTCTTGACATTGATAATAAAGATGTTTGGATGTTTGGTTGACTGGATGAAGGTGGATAGGATGACTCAACTTTTATAGAGGTTTAGTCCGTGGGCGAGTGATCGGAGCACACTTAGAGTATAGTATAATAGTGATAATTTTCATTTATAATTAGTATTTGTCACTGTATGACTAATATTAATAAATTACAATAAACTATGCTTTAGGGTTAATTTTTACATAATTAGTTATTGATATTGAAAGTAATAATTGAATTTAGTTGATAATTATCTCCATTATCTGTTTAACCAATAAAAAAACTTGGATGCCTGTCCATCCAACCAAATATACAGTGTGAATGAACTATTTATGAACCACTATCTTACATTTAACTTCATCCATCAACCAGACACCAAATCTAGTGGCAGTACTCTCTTTCTAATTCATTTTGAATTTAGACACGAGAATTAAAAAAAATAGAAAATAGAAAATGCTATAAAAATAAAAAAAGAAATAAGTGACGATGTATTAGAAAGAAAAAAGCTATCTCGAGAATTAAAACAATTTATAATTTGTTAAATTTTGAAAATTCTAAAATAATTTATAATTTGAGAAAAAAGATCAGCATGTAAGCGTGGATTTTGCTTTATTTTTTATCTGAATGCGAGGACCTCAAAACGGAATCTTAACGCTCAATGCCCGAGAAACTTGCGGCCACGTGGAGACGAGGCCGAGGGAGCTCGTTCGACGGAGGAGGACCCGAGGTGGAAGTATCGTAGTACGAGCTGTCAGCGTCACATGGTGGAAGAGGCCATTGTTGCTGCGACGCCCGTGCCTACGTGGGGTTCCCCGGCCAAGTGGACCGCATCCGCTTTTGCCGTTCCTGTTTCCACCCGTCCCTCCCCCGTGAGACTCCCGTCCGTCATCACGCCCCGCACCAGTGCGGCGGAACGGGGTCCCGCCTAGCTCCACTCTCCACTGAACAGCCCCTGCGTGCCGCCGCCACCGCCGCCGGAGGCGTAGGCGGTGCGGGCGGCCAGGTTCCCCTTCGCCGGATTGATTCGGCAGCACCCGTTCCATTCGCCCACCACCAGTCAAATCCGGTCCGCTCCCTTTCCTCCCCTTCCGTCCGTACCGCCCGCCCGCTCACTCACACACACAAGCCGAGCCCACCACCACCATTCGCGCCCCCCCCATTCCTCGCACAGGATGGATGCCAAAACCCTAACCCCTGGGGCGGACGCCGCGCCCAGAACCCTAGCCGCCGGGGAGCTCGTCTGGGCTAAGCCCAAGGGCCGCCGCCGTTTCTGGTGGCCGGCGCGCTTGCTCGCCGCTTGCCCGGTCGACGCCGCGCGGGACGCCGCCGTCGCCTACTTCGGCGACCCCGGCGCGCCTCCGGGCCCCGCCGTGCAGGTCCGGCGCTTCGCGGACCCCGATGCCGACGGCATGGCGAGGGGCAGCACCGGGCGCGCATTCCTCGCGGCCGTTGAGGAGGCCCATGCCGGATCTGTCGCGGCCCTGCGGGCCTCCCTCACCTGCGGCTGCGTCCCGCCGCCGCCACCGTCTCCCAATGCCGGCGTCGTCGTCGGGCTGGCCAACCTGTCCCCTGCGGAGTTCCTTGCGGCCCTCCGGATTGCCGCGCAGCTGGGTGGCACTCCCGTCCGTCTGGTGGACCGGGCCAGGCTCAAGAGTTGGGTCCACGCGTTCGGGGAGGGCTGGGGCCCAGGTGGCGCGGGGCACTACCCGCGGCGCACATTGGAGGAGCTCGTGGACAAGATTGATCTTGACGTTCCTGCTGGTGATGACAGAGAAGATGATGAGTGGCTCACTGACGCCAAAGATGAGCATGAGGCATCAGAGGAACCTCAAGAGACACCTGCACCAAAAAAGCACCGTGCTGCTTCTCGCATGGACGAGCTGGATGCAGGGGAAGATGAGGACATGAATGACAGCGCGACTGGTATAGGGTCATCTGGGAAGCGGGAGCGTAAGAGGAGCAAGTACCTCTCACCACCATATACCAATTTGGGCGTGTTTAAGCTACCCGGCAAGTTAGCTGATCCGCCAAAGGCATTGGCAGCCAGTGCAGCTGAATATGACAGTGAGGTGTCGCCGGATAGCATAGTTGTGCAGGAGGTCATGTCGTTGGTCCTGAACTTAGCGAAGGATGTCAGCCATGGGAGCCATTTTCCAAAGGCAGCGGAGATATTTCTTCGTTCCTTTAGAAGCATCGAATTCAAATGTCCTCAGACTGAATTCTATGATGTTCATGAATCTCCAGTGGCAAATGCTGTTGGAAAAGTTGATGTAGAAATTGCTGCTGCGGGTGTGGTTTCTGATGTGCAAACTGTCCTGAAACAAGGCAAGGGTGCAGCAAAGAGGAGCAGGAAAAAGGATGATGATGGGGGATCCAGTTCTTCTATCAAGAGAAAGAAGAGGGAGAGGCACTTTTTTGTTGCTACAATTGGCTGTGGCTCACTAATCACCTCTGCTATACCTATCAGGCAAGTGAAGCCAGAAGATAAAAGGAGCCCAATGAAAGCAGGGGTTGGTGAAAGGTTTCTAGAAATTGGGATCAATGATGAGAAGTTCAAATCATCGGCGTTTAAATGCGAGACTTCACCTTCAATTCCTGAGACAACAAAATCTCAACAGAAGCAGGATACCTCATCTGACCAACTTGCAAAAGAGAAAGATGAGAGTAAATTGCGAGACGAGAAGAACAAACCATCATTGTCCAAATGTGCTATTCCCACAGCTGTTCTTGGGGCAGCAAAATCTACACGGGAGCAGCAGGTCGACGGATTTGTTGGCAAGACAGCACAGGATGTGGACAACACCTTCTCTGACCAATCTGCCAAAAAGAATGATGAGGCTCAGTTTGGAGATGGGAAGAGCGAACAATCAGTGTTCAAATGTCCTATTTCAGCTGCCGCTACAGGGGTGACAGAGCCTGGACAGGAGCAGGTACATCAAAATGGGGTATCTGCGGTGACGACAGTACAGGCCACAGACAATACCTTGTCTAACAAAGCTGCAAAGGAAAACAGTGAGGATATGGTTGGAGTAACAAAATCAGAGATGAAAGCAGAAAGTATCCCTGTAGATGTGCCTATCAGGAATGTTCAGATGGAAGCAACGGGATCAGAAGCTAAGGTTTGCATAGATGAGAAGGTGCAAAGTGTTGTTGCTGATTTGCCTATCGCAAATGTTTCAAGGGAAGCAACAGAGTCCAAACCTAATGTTAGCATAGATGAGACTGCGTTAAGTCATGATGCAGATATGCCTGTGCAAAGTATTGATGTAAATGATGTGCCTTTGCAAAATGCTAGTGCAGATGTGCCTGTGCAAAGTTTTGGCACTGATGTGCATGTCAGCAGTGAACCATCTCCTATGGATGAAGACATAGCTCAAGCCAAAGGTGAAAATGGCGAGCATTCAAGTGAAGAATTGCATACGGTCCAGCAGTCATATGCTTCTCTGCAGTCCATGGTGCCAGAAATGCGTAATAAAGTGACAGACATGAATGGTATGGATGTAATCCCTGTGAATCATGCACTTAAAAATGAGCTTCGAAAGGATGAACAACCTAACCAGAAGGTGAAGCTAACTTTTGGATCTATGGCAAATCATTTTTCTGATCAAGCTGCTAATGGCACTTGTCCTGATGCAACTAATTCTACCCCAAAAAAGAAAAAGAAGAAGAAACCCACACAATTATTTGTGGATCCAGCAGAAATTATTGTGGAATTTACACCTGGTGTTATTATGCCTTCCAGGGAGGAGCTACTCTCTGCCTTTAGCAAGTTTGGCTTCATCATCGAGTCTGAGACAAATATTGCAAAAGACACCCACAGTGCTCGTGTTGTATTTGGAAAAAAGGCTGAGGCTGAGAATGCGTACAAACGAGCAGAATTTCTAGGTGAGTTTGGGCCTCCGTTTGCTACCCTAAAGCTTGGTGATCTGCCTCCAATCGAGTTGAGTGTGCCTTCACCTGCACAATCTGTTGCTTCCAGACCTCCACTTATAGATATCAGAAAAAACCTTGAGAAGATGATTTTGACCCGTCATTCGTCTTTGAAGAATGCAACCTCAACGGATGGAACGAATCCTGTTTCAGATAAGCTGTTAGCAGATATGCAAGGCCTTTTGGTGCAAGTTGACAAGATGCTAAGCGGTGCTTCTGCTAGTACCCCTCCATAGCTCTACTGTGTGGATTTATGGCTCTAACTTCTCGTCATTTAGCAGGTTATTATTGTCTATGGTTGCTGTCCTGTTAATTGTAGCTGTCATGTTTTAAGTTTATGATGAACTGGACTTTAGACTATTGTAGCAGCAGTGGTTTGGTTTGGTACTCCTGTGAATGGTAGGGCGTTATCGTGTCACTGTTTTGTGTTTTCTAATGTTAATGAGGCTGCTCAGTGCTCACGCCTTCGTAGTAGCACACGAATCTTTGTTTTAAGTTAATCGCACTCTTGTCGTTACCATCTGGTTAAGTGTTGCATTTGACATTGAAATTGTGGATTACTATTTGAAACAGTGATGTTCATTGCACCTCATGGTACCTAACTGTTGATCACCCGGCGGAGGATGGGAAGATGTTAGCAGATAATCCAGAGCTAGAGAAGCAAAGGTTTGTGGGGTATCTGTCTCTGGAAGTGTTGTACTCTGCACTGATGAACCTGATTAAACTTGGGTAATAGTACAGTATCAGAGGTGCCCAACACTAAGGCCTCTGGAATGCGAGAATTTTTCCCGCTTTCTGAATTTTTTCTGTAAAATTGAATTGATTCATGTGAAATACCTAACACGAATGTAGTTGACAGATGTAATTTACTAGTATAACTTTTTCTGCTTCCTGGTGAAACGATGTGTCCTTAGTGTCGAGAGGGTAAAACCCCAGGCGGGTGCCTTAGGCATCATGGAACGTCGCTTGTATGTCGATTAGTTGGAAAACGAAAAGGGTGAGGAGCTGTTCGCCTTGTTTGTTCCATTGAATCTTTTTTTTTAAACCAATGAATCCTGAATTTTTTTGATTCTATGTTGGTGATGCGATTGTTTCCGTGATTCTTATACCAAATTTCAATTTAAGCGCACATGTTTACCCTTGTTCAGTTTGTGCTTCACTGTCTATTACCATCATTGTTATATGACCTAAGAGAAATGTTGAATCAGTATACAAACACACTAGGAAATACAAGAAACATTGACGCTCATTACCTATGTCGATGCTTTCTAGAGTGTCACACTTCATGAAAATTATAAACAAATATTGCAACAATGCTGAAGCTAAACATTTTAAAATCTATGCGGAAAGCGATCGCTCAGTCCCCACGCATCCGTGTTCTTCGCTTTCGCTTTATTTTGCCCTTTTCCCTTCCCCTAAACCCAACCAAAACCGCTCCCCGCCGACCGGGAAAAAACCGCTCCCCCTCCTCCCCTCTGCGTCTCCACTCTCCACACCGTCCGCCGCCACGTCCCCCATGTCCGCCTCCGCCTTCGCGCCCAAACCCTAGACGTGATCCCCTCGTCGATGGCGGGCGCCGCGACCTCGCGCGACGTGGAGGAGGTGATCCAGAAGCTCCACTCCGATCGGGCCCGAGTCCGCGAGGTGAGTGCTCTCCTCAGAAACGAACAAGTAATTCCGGTTTGCCCCTCTCCTCCCATCCACCAACGGCTCCCTCCGTCTCCTGCAGGAAGGGGTGAAGCTGCTCGGGACATGGCTGCAGGGCGACCGCGCTGCCTCCTTCTGCCGCCTTCTCGGTCGCAACACTGCCAGGCTCAAACCTGGCCACCTCGCCGGAGGTGGGTCCCGCATTTCGTTTCGCTCTCTCTCATCGTTGCCTGTTTGTTGTCTCTGATGATCGCTGGTTCGGTTTGCAGCCGCGACGTGGCCGCTCCTCATTCTGGCGCTCCTCAACTGTGTGAAGGAGGACATCTCAGGTAAGAAGCGCGGGGCCACCAAGAACGCCGCGGCCAGGATGCTCCGCGTCGCAGTCCAGTGTGCGGAGGACGTCAGGCTATCAGGTTTGCCCTGAATCAGTGGTATCATCATCTTGTTTACTGCTATTGAGATGCAGTTTGGCTTGGGTAGAGATGGGATGCCATGTATCTATCACTCGATCAGAACCATTTCAACATTATGCTGAAGGGTTTCAGATATTCCCTGATCATGCTATGTTTTTCACAGCAAGTTACATGTGGTTTCTGTTTTTAACATTTCTAAATGGGCTGGGGAGTGTATCAAAGTTGGACAGGTTACCGAAAACTTTCACTTTAATTTCCACAAAAGAACGTAATATTCTTTGGACCTGCAACTAGAGTTGTTACATAATTCTTGTTATTTTCATTAAAAGTAGATTTGATTGTAGACTGCGAGTCGCTCCTTCATTGTATATTTATTTTTTATGACCTAACACGAGACTAGTCTTTTGTATATCACAAATGATTCTGACAGTATCTAATTTAGAATACTATTCAATGATGGTGCCTTATGCTGTTCTTCATTCGTTCGTGCTAGCATTGGTGCAGTTCATTTTATTTGTTATCCTGATGCTTGCACACTATATTTTTCATTGCTTGAATCAAGGTATATACTGCTTGCCATTAAACAACTACCTGTCTTTGCAGGGCATTCCTTACTGCTGATCTCAGTTGCTAGGCAACTTTTCAGTCATATCTGGGAGGTCATGAAAGATGGCCCTGGCTTTCATTTAGAACTCAGCATAATTCTTAGGCAGCTTTTAATTGTTAAGGAGTACAGGTGTCAGATGAAATCTCGAACATATAGCAGTGAGTTTTCTTAAGGTGCTACATGTTCACATCAGAACTGCCTTTATTTACTTAGTTACTTATTTATGTACATTCTCCTCAGGTTTTGTTGCTCTCTACATGAAAAAGGTTGCAACTGGGTTTGATGCAAAATCCAGCAACCAGGCTACCGCAAAGGATGAATCTTTCCGTTGTGCATTGACACTTCATGTTCTACTTGAAAATTCACCGGGTGATTACCCTGGTACCTTGAGGGAGGAGATTCTTCATGGATTTTGTGCATTCTTCTCGCACATTAGGTAAGCATTTTGTGGTCAGGTTGTTTTGTCTTTTCTGTCGCATCTTTCTTACTTCCTAATGAAGAATTGAAGATGGCATGGTTGTTTGGTAGCATCATCTCCCTTTCCTTTTCTCGGTTGTGAATTACCTTCTCCTGTCAACAGTAGATGTCGTTATGCAACTTGACTATTAAAATTTCATGCACTACTGCACATTAAATTTTCTATATTTGTCGTGAAAAAATGATATTAACGGCATCATTGTTAAGAAAAAAAAACCTATTTATGAGTATAACTTTGTTAATTTCTTGATATCTCAAAAATGCGATGGCTCAAAGGTGCAATTTGGAGATCGTGTCATCTTCTGAAACAGCGCTAAATTGTACAACATGTTGTAAATTAGTTTATTTTGTTAATCAGGGAGGAGGGAAAGCTAGCTCGCAAACTTATGGAATGTGTTAACACCTTTTTACTGAAGGATGGGCCAAACCTGGGATGCAAATCTGTGGAGATCCATAATGCAGTTCAAGAATTTGTATTCCACTTTTGGCCTAGGACTCATGATCAGACTTTGAAGGTTTGGTGAATTGTTTGCATTCTTGTAATTTGTTACTTTTGTATGACATCTTTGTTACAACATTGTTTGTCTCATTTTTTTAAGTAACTTCTGCTTCCAGAGTTTGTTCATCACCTACGCTAAAGTTCAGCTGAAGCTTGGCAGGGCTATTCCAGAGGTTTTGGAAAAACTTGCAGACATCATCATTAAGGAACTAGACCAAAATGTTAACCCTGGATCAGGTTTTATATGGTAATGCAACTGCTGTTATCAATAGGCTCTATGATTGTGAGTTTTTTGTTGATTAAATTTAATTAATTAATTTAGGTGTGAGGCATCTCGAGATGAGAAAGCTGGGTCCTTAAGATGCTTCCAGGAGGAATGGATGGACTTATGTGCTACTGTTTTCTATCTGGTAGTGAATCAATCAGAATCAGACCATCCCACACACCTTGACATGAACACATACACACTCACTGCCAACACCATCACCATGCAAGCTCCTAACAGTTACAAAATTTATGGATCTTTTGTTGACATAATATTTCATTTTTCATTAGTTGTAACTGACACTACAAATGTAGGCTTATAAATGCACATCAGAGATGACAAACAGGGAGAAAAGGTTGAAAACAGAGCACATTGCAAACCTCATCATGGATGGCCTTTTAAAAGGGTCTCTGTTTTGGTAAGCTATAATATTATTACCTGTATCTTTTTTTTTGAAGTATCATCCGTATCTTCAAAAGAAAGAAAACTTCATTTATCTGGTTATTTCTGAAAGCTCAGATATCCTAAATATAGGTCCTGGATCTTGAACCTTCCGGCAACTGCAATAACTTAGATCGAACAATTCTTGTTTATAAATGAATTATTTCATTTATTTGTCCATGCCTTATATGTTGCCTCCTAGTATTAGTGACTTATGACTTCAAAATTTTTTTTTGATGGGTTTTGGTTTCCACCTTGATATAGGGCATAGCTGAAATTCTCATTTGGCATATGCCGACACTAACAGCGACTATCTATCAAACTAAGAGGAGCTGCCGTGGTGACTGTACCTTTTTTCTGATATGGAGAACATTTTCTTACATGAGTGACTTAATTTATGTGGATGCAGTAGCTAGTGCTACATGCTGGTTCCATTAAAATTTGTATCTTCCATAAAATCGTTCAATTTTCATGTGTTACTACCTAAACCAAGCTTTCTAGAAAAAAATTGTAAAATAGCCTAAAGCTTGGAAAAGCTATCGCAAAATTAAACTTTAAAACTAATGCTGGAATCCTGTATAGAATATTTCATGAATGTTCTTGGTGTTGAACTAGTGAAGACTAAATTTCCACATGTTATTTTTTTATAGGTCGGACACATGTTAATAGCTTAAATGTATTTAATGTTTTTGCAGGACTGGTTCTATTTGTTTTTTGATTCACAAGTATGGCTATAGAGTGGACAAATCTTTGATGATTAGTTGGTTTAAAGCTAGCTGCCAAGCTTTGCGGAGGTATTTGTACTTTCAAAGGTTCATAGTGGCTATGTTAAATAAAACGACCTATTCTGCTTTAGTTTCTGTTATCTTATGGCTGCTTGTCAGTAAGTGGTGCTGCTGTTCTGCTATTATAGTTTTCTGATACATAGTGCATGCATTCCAGATGTATCATGTTGGAGTGCATCCCCTATATATATATATATGCAATAAATGACTATACTCCAAGCTTTGAGATACACAATTATTTGTTGGTCTGAATATCATATTATAGTTGCTTGTCATATACACTGGGTATATACGATGGGCTCATGGTTGACATTGATGTTAGAACCATATCCATATGGCATGGACCTTTCTTGCCTGGGGCTATCATTTTGGTAGCGCCTTATTCAGTTTAGAGATGTTGACAAAACAATTATCACCGAATTAAAAAATACTCAACCTATAGACCGCCCCCGCGCGTTACATTAAGAAGAAGACCTTCTCACGCAGGTCTAAAAAACCCCTGAACCCTGCTCTACTCGTACACAGTGGCGCCGCAGCTTGTGTGAGAACGACCAACGACCTGGGCCGGGCCTTAGACGTGTGCTTTGGTGTAGAACACATGAGGGGATTTTTTGCCCTCATCCTAAGATTCGCTCCCACGAGTAGTCGAACCCAGGACTTGAGGGGTGCTACTGAGGCTCAACCACTAGCCTGAAGGTCCTTTCGCAATTATCACCCAACTTATATTCAATAATTTTTGAAGTTGAATAAAGTAACACGGCTCATTCTCAAGGGCGTATTGCTTGGCCCCTCGTAGTTGCTAACGTCCTCTTGTTTAATTTGTGATTAAGTCCAAATTACTACCCTCTAGTATAGCCAAAGTCCATATAACCCCTAAACCATTTTTTGGTTCATTTTATTCCCACAAATTGCCATTTGGCTCAATTTACCCCTACTACAATTTATCTTTTTTGTTTCTCCATATATAAGCATAATAAGCTAAAATTTTACAAGATGATAAGCACATAATAACATGTGTTAGAAAAATACAGCATAATTTTTTTTATCATTATTTTCATATTGTTTTGCACCATAAGGCTTAATTTACTATTATATGTCCTTTCCTATGAAAATAATTACAAAAAATTTATGTTTATTTTTCAACGTGTATTATGATGTGCTCTACCATCTCGTAATTTTTTCGCATAAGATTACGCTTATATTTATGGAGAAACAAAAAGACAAATTGTAGTAGGGGGTAAATTGAGCAAAATGGTAAAGTTGTGAGGATAAAATAAATCAAACAATAGTTTTGGGATTATTTGAACTTGGCTATATTTGAGTGTTGTAA
>BCLH01001495.1:65005-82996 GCA_001602315.1 Zoysia pacifica | reverse complement strand
CTTCAGGAATTGCCGGTGACCTGGAAAGGAAACTCTACCATGATATTTGTCCAATGATGGTGCAACATGCATTGCAAGATATTTTCATGAAAAAGAAGACATTTCTAACAGTAAATTGAAGAAACATTTTGTAATTTCTCTTTGTTTGATCATTTTCTTTGTGAATGATGTGTACATGGAATCGAAGTAAAATGGACTTCACATTTTGCACATTCCGTTAAATTACAATTTCAGTGATTAGGTTCGGTTTTAGGGTGTATTTTAAAAAGTGCTAGAGGCCGAATCTGGTTAAGTCAGTATGGAGGCGTTTGTAGTATTGTGTATGATCTTTCCAGGGAGTATTTATATGATCATTTTGGTGGAGTGGTTTCGAAGCTGTGAATTTTTGAAGTCAGTTTCTTGCAATGTGTGGCAGAAAACAGTCTTCTTGTTGGCCTAATAAAAAAATTGTAGTCGATATACTTTGAGGATCCATTGAATACCAAAGTTGTAGAAGGTTAATTGTGGATGTTTTCTATACATTATTTGCAACCGTTGGGCGTAAGATCACACTGTTTTCTATATGTTCATGAATTGAATGCATATACTGAGTTGTACATTGCAAATCAGGTGGGAATACTTCGAGTCGTCCGTAATGCTTTTGTTCTTCTTTATTAAAGAGGCAAGTAAATGTAGCGGTGGTTTGCTACCGTTTTGACTTGCTATTTTATCCCCTATATTTCACATATTAATTATGCTAATTGAGGCAATTTAAAGTTTATTTATATCTTGAAGTTGAAGTTGTGGAGCTATTGCATTTATCATGTGGCACATCATTATCATTATATTGCAATTGCATTGCATATGAAGTTTGTCGTTAACCTATGGTTACGACTGTACCGGTACACATCGTGCGTTCTCGAGGAGGGGTGCCACATAAAAGTGGACATGGCATTGCATTCATACGCATTCATGAGGTGAAGTTATTATTATTTGCATTCACATGCATTGATGGAAGTGAAGATGATATTATTTATATTATTTATATTGTGGATAATTGTGAAGTTGTGGATTGTGTTGCCTTCATGAAGAGTCAACTTCCTTTATGTTGCTCTTACTATAATATGGATATATTTGAATTATTGTTAATTAACATGTGATTTAATAGCTTGTCAAAACAATTTACTTTCTGAGATGTTTCATCTCACTCTTGCATTATTTTTTCCAGGTGATTGTTGATTGCTAGGGAGAGAAAGGGAATAGCTGCATATCACAGAATTTGTTAATTATCAAAAATATAGTTAATCTCGAGGATGCTTGCTTAATAATGCAGATACTGAACTTATTTGATTTGGTCGCGTTAAGTCTCTTTGATAGGTTGCTTCTATTATTTAATTCATTTATGACTATCATTATTTTGCTTCTGTGTTGCTTATAATTTCAAAGGAGATGCTGTTGAATTTTTATCTAGAGTATTGTTCCGTTGTTTTGTGGCCTTAGTAGCATCTCAGGGTATTTGTGGATTTCCGGGGTGTTACAATATAGTCTTAAAGAACACGTAGATCTGTTCTCGGCACATCATATAGGTCTGTATTCACGTTGCCCACAGCTATGCTTTTCACAGCTAAGCATTTCCTTGTAAAGCATGGTTTACAAGCAGCACCCACTACCCAGCGGGGAACAATATAATATCGCGTTGGTGACCACATTGGACTAGAGGCAGCATTATCGCTCCAGCTCGATCCAAGATTCCCAGTTTGTTCCTCGAGGCTGGCTTGAAGAGAGATACAAAACCTGCAAACGCAATTTGTGTGTGTGTGTGTGTGATCTGAAAAAGTTTTTTTTTCTGCTGCGTCAATAAACGTTGTCAATCAAGCTTCATATACAGAAACAATTCAAGAAGCAAAAATGGCTCACTGAAAAGTGCTCATGACCATTGTGATAGTGGTCGACAGTGGCAATCACTTTGGGTCCTATATCTGTTACGTTAAAATAAATATTACGTGGCAATCTGTCTGAAATGATGGAGCGTTTCAAGATATGCTTGACGACCAACAAGGCATTCAAATAATAACTTACATAAAAACTTTCTCCATTCATTTTTTGTTATCAACATAACGCACTGCAAAGGTGGACATGAGTACCAAGGATCAAAAGCCAAGTTCCTCACTGAACTAAACCAAAACTTTGAGCAGAGAACACTTCTCTGTACGCGTGATTGAAACCTACCTACAGAGAGATAAATACATCCACATGCCTATCGGATTTCCTTCTGCCAAGCAGGTCATAATAAATCTGCCTAATAAATATGATGCATCCAGTATACTAGTTTGCTGGTATCTTGAGTTTGCCGAGCACAGAACGCAATACGCCATGGGTGAAAAAACAGAGCACAAAATTCAGGTGTGCTACCGTGAGAGAGAGAGAGAGAGAGAGAGAGAAAGTAGTCATGCTCTATTGGAATGGAGGGCACCAGGACAAAGCTTACCGTAGAAAATTTCCATCTTGCGTCAAAATGTGCCTGGCATTCTTCTTCGAACCATATTAATGGAGATGGAATGATGGATAATTGGAGCATCAAGTGCCATCAAAGTAGCCTCAAAGTTGTAATAATATAGTTGGTCGATTAATGAGCATCGTGAACACCATTGAATAAACAAATGGATTAACAACAACAATATCCTCTCCCTTACCAATGACAAAATCTCACGTCCCATCATCCATGCAACCTCCTGTCACTGCTAGAACAATCTTAGCCCTCCGAAAAATATTTTATTACCTCGTGATTTTTTACAACTAATATAGAAGTTTGTATCTTGGATTGGAACATGTCAGAGAGCACAAAATAGGCAGATGTTGCCAGCAGATGATTTCAACTTATGATTGCCAAATTGGGCCATTGGCGGCATTTGGGCCATGTTTTTATTCCGCGCGGTTTTGGAGGCTTACAAAGAGATTAAAGTTTGGTTTGCAGTTGTTGTGCTTTGGTGTGACCTGAGAAATTCTAGCTCCTCAAGCTCCGGACACTTTATTTTAGGATTGGTGGACTGGAACAGAGTGTTAGAAAGACATTAATTCGCTCACATGCATGTCTCAGTGCCTCCTACAGCACCTACAAATCATATAACTAGTCTATGCTTCGCGAGTCTACCATGTCCTCCATATATTTGAGAGAAGCACTGCCTGTGTACCTTCCCTTCGTATTATACTTGAGTTTTTCTGGACACCAAAAGAAAATGAGCCATGGACGAAAATTGGAAAACTCAGGTGTGGCACGGTAGGAAAGAGAGATGCACAAATCATCTTCTTTCAGAATGTAAGGCACCGAGAAAAAACTTACTACAAAAATTTCCTGTCTTTTGTGAATTAATTCTCGTGTTTCATCTTCGACACCCCGCTATTGAGGTGGATAGGACAATGGGTCCTCTACGCTGGCCCCAATCCACATGTCCTGTTTGGTTGGCTTCAGCTAGGATCTAGTCTCATGGTGCTCTAGTTCGATTTGTTTACAAGTAAAACATGGCAATTACGTATGAATTAGCATGGAAATATTGAACTTTAACAAGTGACTTACCTCTGATATTCCTGGTTTTCATAGAAGATTGGTCGATTACATAGTTTCTGCCATAACCCATCCTTATCAATCGTTTTTGAAAAATCATTTACTGAGTGCACGTAGGAAATTATATATGCAATTACCCTGCTGGAATGGAGTAACGTGCTCCACTTCTATTTCTTCTTCTAGCAGATCAAACTATTGCAGAGACGTATGATAGTGTTTATTCCAAGTAATTAAGGTGTAGACTTTTCAGAGAGTCTCAGGTCACGAGATGCCGTGCAGCATGTTTAGTTGATAGCTGAATATGTGGTCAGACCGGTGCTTTGTTGTTAGTAAATTAGTCAAAAAGTCTTGCCTTCACATTCTGACTGATGACATTTCGCCGTCAGCTAGAATGAGTCCCATATAAAACGGAGTAGTGGGTAGGTATTGACCATTTCCTTGTGGCAGGCTACAGATTGGTAGTTGAAACGGTGACACGACCACCAAAGACCGTCAATAAGAGTGGGCTGATAGGGTACACAAATTAAAAGAAATTGGACTCAGCTTGGTGCTATAAAAGGAGTCATCCATGTTTGCTTTCTCTGATATTGATCCAGCATACAATGGAGATTTGTCAGTGAAATCGCACATCAATCAATATCTTTCTTCATTGAAAAGCTCTCCAAAGATGCATCCCCCGTAGCCATCGATGAGAATAGGCACCACAAATTGCTGCGGGTTCGTGTCGTCGTGGAGGAAGCAGAGGGGCCCCTGTATCTTTCAGATAGGCCCCTGTATCTTTTGGTTTATTAACAGTTAGGTCCCTGAGTCCTTTCTGTAATTACAGCAAGGTCCCTAGGTTCTCCCTACACATTCAAATTGCCGTAATTCCTTCATCTTAACTCCGAGTTCAACGATTTTTGTACCGTTGAAATCATTGTTCGGAGCTCTACCTCATCAAACTATCCAAACCGTGGCTCATCTCTAATCATGCTGTTTTTCCTTATTGGTAAGATTTATTGGAGCTTTAATTAATTCGTTTTCATTTAGTAGTTTTATCGGTTTTAATTCAAGTATTTGATTGTGACTTGTTTCAATCATAGTTTTATATTAGTTATAGTATGCACATCACCTTATTAGCATGAATTATTGTCGCATTATTAAAATACATTAGTATACATGCCCATGATTAGTTCTATGTAATTTAGTTTAAAACCAAAATTGTATAATTAGTAGTTAAATACTAGAACATCTACCTAGTTTATTTTAAAAAGAAAGTAGATAGTAAATAGAGTGCATAAGCATCCTATCAAGTATTCACATGCATTAGTATATGTAGCATACATGAGTTTAAGCTATTTAATTATAAAGATAGGAACCGAGTAATTAATTACAAATTGCTAATAATTAATCATATGCACTCAGAAATTAAATAGTTAATAGCACACTTATGCATCTTACCTTACACTCACATGTAATAGTACCTACGCCACATATTAGCCTTAGTAGTTTATTTGCAAAGATAGAATTTAGTAATTAATTGCCAATTACTAGTAGTATCACACATGTAGATTATTAAATAAATAAAAGATGGCACACCATACACCCATCCGAAATTTATGGCAGTTTAGGACACACTTCACGTGCACCCCCATGCTTCGTGCCCCGTAGTTGATCATGCATATAAGAAATTAATTAATAACTCACCATGCATCTCACCTTTGTGCAATAAACTAGATCACGTTATAGGAGCACTATGCGACCCATTTATCGGCAACCAGCTTTGTGCAAATGCCACGCATGCATATGTGGTAGTGTTGTCGAAGGCCATACACGCATACATTTAAACATTGGTACTTATATTTTGCATATGCATGCAATAACACACTATTCATTTGTTAGCTTTAACAGCTTAAAAGATATAAAGTAAAATCAACTGATAAATCTAATTATTGAGAAAATGCTTGCATATTAGGAGATAATTAATTAATTGATAATACATCATACCTAAATATGTGCACACTCACACACGAGATATGTTTAAACCTACATAGCTACACAACCATCACTACTTGATACTGCATATACATGAGCATACACGTGTGTGTGTGTGCACGAGGAATGCTTATATCACGTGCCACACCATCACCTACGACACACATGCACGTGCTTACTGCCAGAAACATCTAAGCTAGTTCAACCACATGAAGTATCGATATTCTGATGCTTGCATAGACCAGTAGCACGTGCATACCCGGCATACTGGACACTCAAGTATGAGTACGTATTAATACGGGAGCATGGACCACACATTCACCATACCCCTCAATCACTAAATATAATTAATTAGCTTAAAACGAATCTAAGTCGCTAACCCATAGTAAATAGTTAGAAGTGCATATGAATTGATGCACCACTCATCGAGTATTCTGTCAGCATGTGTCTTATACGAATCCGCATCCGTACAAAGGCACTAGTGCTGCATATACTTGGCAGTGCATACGCCACATAGCTTACACGTGTAAATACCTAAGTGCTAACTAAAATGAGCTTAGAATATATGCAATTACTAAAGCTTATAGTAAATAACATTAAGATAGGGTCAAAACAAAATGGCACGTCTTGCACCTAGAACACCCCAACTAAAAGTTCTAATACTACAAAAACACTACAGAATGGACACATGCCGCATCACGACACCATCTACATTCATGCACATCTGTTAATGTAATTCCTCACATTATTATCTAATAAATCCCTATAATAAAATAACATAGTAATTTGATAAACCACCATATCATGCATCCACCCTCATCATCGGTTTTCCCTTCGAGTTTATTTGGTTCTCCTCCGATGTTTATTTAATCTTATTCGACTCTTCTCGAGTTTCTTTCTTTGGCGGTAGTTTTATTAGCCGTGTTTTACCGCATAGATGGCGCTGCGCCAAAAGTTGAAGAAGAGCCAGAAGGACTTGATTGTGAGAAAAAGGTTGAAGACATCGATATCGAGCCGGAGACCCGAGACTCAGATTTCAAGGAAGACTCCGCAGACCAAAGCTTTGAAGATTAAGTTTGAGAGTTTGCAGGCAAGCTCTAACTCCTTTGACCATATTTAACCTATATTTTTGCTATGCTCCTATAGTGTCCACTTATATAAATACTTACATGATATTTTACTTATGTTAATACCATTGCTTAGTTATTAAACCTATATTGCTAGTATATTTATATTAATGTCAGTTACTTGTCATTAATACTATTATATACCTTGATTACCCGTTGTCGACGCCTCCTTGTTAAACATAGGAATTCTGTCATTAATTATTTTAATGACCGAAAAGTTGCCTTGATTACTTAGTATGCTTAGGACCCTTCGTGATGTCATCAACATCACCACACCATACATCATCACTTTACAAAATGTGTGAAATAGAGTTTGGTGGTGTGAGTACAAATAAAAGGGGATGGGAGTGATGTGTATGTGGTTCCTGATCTTCCGTCAGGTCATGGTAACTCTCGATTTGGTGGAGATGCGACAAACAATCAATTCGGCCTCAAATCAACATGATTCGAACCCCGCAATTGCAGCACCACTTCTCCTCTGTTATCAACCATGCACACACGATTAATCTCGCCAAGAAGGCTAATCTCAACCCGCGAATCGAAAAACACAAGCAACAACAAGGAAGAACACAAGCAACAAGAAGGCTAAATTAAATTCACAAAGTTAGAATTCAACAAACCGTCAAACGGCGAAACTATTTGTAACAGATAAAAACTAATCAAAAACTTAACCCTAATGACAGCGGCTACTATTTATATAGAGTTTAAAATGGCCTTAGGGGCAAACCCTTACACTAATAGACCTTAAAATGATACACGGCCCAAAGGTCAAAAGATAGTGTCGCAGCACCCGAGGCAGTTTCTGGTTTTCATTTTGTTTTAATGATTCCCACTTATTTCGATCGAATTTGGAGATAGGATCAGTGTCGTTTGAAAAGTTATCTTCTTAGCTTTCCGACCATATCTAAAACGTCTAAAACGGAGCTCGTATGTGACCTTGGCATCCGTTTTAGTGCGGACTGCTCTTGGAACCTAGGGGCAATTCGACTCCGAGTTGGATTGAATCTCCTCTGTGGTTCAACGTGCCTTGCTGGTCTTGAGCATCTTCAAGTCTTTCTTCATGCTTCTTTTGATCCTCTCCAAGGTTCTTAATCATGATAAAATCATTAGGTAGCAATCTATTCTCAAAGAAAGGAAAGCATGTATTTAGAAATGAGCTTACCTCTAAATTCAATTGTCGTGTACGAGCTCTTGTGACCGGACCATCTATAGTTGGTGGTGGAGCATTATATGTATCCAATGATGGGATGTCCTCATCATCTTTCCCCTCTTAAATCGGAGTCGTTCTCGACTCAAGCTCATCTTCTTCTCTCATCTATGGCTTCAAACCTGCAATGTTGAATGTAGGACTAACACCGAACTCGAGGGTAACTCAAGTTTATATGCATTATCATTAATCTTCTCAAGTACCTTAAAAGGACCAGTAGCTCTAGGAATCAATTTAAAATTTATTAGCCCCAGAAATCTATCTTTTCTCAGCTCCAGAAATCTATCTTTTCTGAAGTGCAACCAAACCAAATCACTCGGCACAAATTTAACTTCATGTCTATCTTTACTACCGGCAATTTTATACTTCTCATTCATCTTTTCAATGTTTTGTTTAGTCGTTTCATGCATCTTGAGAATAAAATCAGCATGCACCTTAGCATCATTATGAACTCTTTCTGTTGAAGGCAAAGGCAAAAGATCAATCGGAGCACGAGGATTAAAGCCATATACTATCTCAAATGAACTTACCTTAGTGGTTGAGTGTTCCGCCTTGTTGTATGCAAACTCCACATGAGGCAAACATTCTTTCCACATCTTCAAGTTTTTCTTTAAAATAGCACGTATCATTGTAGACAATATACGGTTCACGACCTCAGTTTGTCCATTGGTTTGTGGGTGACATGTAGTTGAAAACAACAACTTTGTTCCCAACTTATTCCATAAAGTGTGCCAAAAGTGACTCAAGAATTTAGCATCACTAAAATAAGCAATGGGCTTACCTTTTTGCATCAACACACCATCAATGCCAATTCTACTAGCATCACATTCAAGTTCGAAAGTCTTACCAAAATTTGAAAGTTGGAGCAGCGGCGCATGTGTAAGCTTGTCCTTCAAAGTGGCGAAGGACTCCCCTTGTGTGTGGCCCTCATGAAATGCAACGCCCTTCTTTGTCAACTCATTCATTGGAGCGGCAATGGTGCTGCAATCTTGGACAAAGTAGTGAAAAATTCGGCAAGTCTAAGAAAACTCCGCACTTGTGAAACCATTGTGGGCGTGGGCCAACTGTTGATCGCCTTTATCTTGGCTTCATCAACTTCAATTCCTTGTGGAGTAACAACATAGCCAAGAAAAGACACTCGATCCGTGCAAAAGATGCACTTCTCAAGGTTACCAAACAAATGTGTATCTCTCAAAGCATCAAAAACAACACGCAAGTGAGATAAATATTCGTTCACTGACTTGCTGTAAATCAAGATATCATCAAAATAAACTACTACAAATGTTTCATTGAAAGAACGTAAGACCTCGTTCATCAAACACATAAATGTACTAGGTGCATTAGTCAATCCAAAAGGCACTATTAACCATGCATACAATCTGAACTTAGTCTTAAAAATAGTTTTTCATTCTATCACCCAATTTCATTCTTATTTGGTGGTCCACTTCGCATGTCAATTCTAGAGAAGACTATAGAACCACATAATTCATCAAGCATGTCATTTAACGTAGAAATAGGAAGACGATATCTAATGGTGATATTGTTAATGGCTCTACAATCAACACACAGTCGCCAAAAACCATCTTTCTTTGGAACCAAAAGAACAGGAGCGTCACAAAGACTAAGGCTCTCACGTACATACCCACGGTGCAAAAGGTCTTGGACTTGTCGTTGAATTTCCTTAGTCACCTCAGAGTTGGTTCTGTAGGCGACGCAGTATGGCAAGCTCGCTTTAGAAATCAAATTAATATGGTGCTCAATCCCTCAAATGGGTGGTAGTCTTAGAGATATCTCGTGTGGAAAGACGTCATGATACTCCTGCAAAAAGTTAGCAATAGGAGAAGGCAAAGAAGAAGCAAGATCCTCAAGTGAAAACAACGCATCCTTGCATACCAAAGCATAACATGAAGCATTTTTATCATAAATTTTAGCATGGTCAGATTTTGTTGCAAGCATTACATGACTTTTCAATTTTATTGCTTGCTGATTTTCAGGTGCAGGAGGATGTTTTTTATTCTCATTAGCAATTCTATGCCTATCAGCTTGTACAATTTCAGCAGGGGTCAAAGGTAATAAAGTAATTTTCTTTCCTTTATGCATGAAGGTATATTTATTATTTTTACCATAGTGGATAGCATCATTATCATGTTCCCATGGACAACCCAATAACAATGAATAAGCTTGCATAGGTACAACATCACAATCCACAGAATCAAAATAAGTGCCAATGAAGAAAAGAACTCGAAAAGTTTTTATTACCTTTGCCTTATCAGAGTGTTTAACTACTGGATATGGTACAGATGCGATGTGGTCGTGTGGGCAAGTCAAGCTTAGTGGTCAAATTAGTACTCACTAAGTTGTTGCAACTCCTGCCATCAATGATCACGCGTGCACGCTAGTTCTTGATTACAAAGTAAATCTAAAATCGATTATAGCACTGAATCTTATCAAGATGTACCTATGCGGAGAGCGCTCGTTGAACAATGATGGTCTTGTAGGCTGAAGTATCATCACATCAACATCATCAGGAATCTTATCATCAGATTCTTCATCCTTGACATCCAAAGTTCTTATGTATCCTTAATCTTCAGTAGCAACGTACGCCCGCTGACCTTGGCAATCTCGCTGCATATGACCCTTGTCATGGCATCTATGGCACTTGATGTTGGAGGAGTGTCCTGTGAAGGTACTGGAGGATCTATTTTTGTTGGGTACCTACAAAGAACGATTACTCGAGTCTGAAAATTGCACCGAAGGGGTTGGTTTTAGTGCTGCTGCAGTGTTTGAGGTGGTGGAAGGCTTCCTGCTCGACGGTGGTGGCGTACGTGTGGTCAAAGAAGAAAACGTCGATCGTAGAGTGTATGCGCGGCTGTTGTTCTGAAGTTATTGTCTCTGCAATTCTTTTTCTGCAAGCACAGCAAGGTGGAACAACTGATCGACAGAATTATAATCTTTATAATCAATTATGTTCTAAATTTTACGACACAACCCAGCATAAAAACGACAGATAGTATCCTCAAAGTCCTCTTCTATCCCACAACGCATCATTCCTTTTGGCAACTCTGCAAAATATTCTTGAACAGATTTATCAGGTTGATCTAAGCGTTGCAACTTTTTACGCAAATCTCTTTGATAGGAAGGAGGAACACAACGGTTACGCATAGCATCTTTCAATCTATCCCAACTATCAGGTTGCAAATGCGCTTTGCAAAGATCAGTCCACCATAGTAAAGCAAAATCTCGAAACTCGCTAATAGCTTGTCAAACTCTATGTTGTTTAGGAACTAAGTGAGATGTAAATTTTTGCTCTACAATCATCTTTCATTCAAGATAAGCTTCAGCATCATAATTACTAGAAAAAGGTGGGATGATAAACTTAATCTTAGCGAAAGGTTCGTAAGAAGCATGATGTTCATTACCTCTCATACCTTGGCGGTTACGGTGTTGATGATCATGCAGTTTGTTTTGTTGTTCTCTATCATTATCAACGTCATCCTCAGAATAGTTCTCGTCATTACCTTTGTCTTCCTCTTTCTCTCTCTATTGTGGTCGATGTCTCTCAAAGGTTGTTAGACGAGCTGAGAGACGCTGTAATTCCTGGTTCATTGTCCGGAAGTGCATGTTTATAGCATTGAATCGCTCGGTCATCCTCTGATCGAACTTAGCAAGAGTGTCAGCAAGTAGATTTTGACTGACACATTCAGTGAAGTCGTTCGCGGAGTTGGTAGCATCAAAAGGTTCACTCTTATCACTTCCAGACTTACCCTTTCCTGCCATAGTTAGAAACAATAAAGAAGCAAAGCAGGATATTATCCCTACACTACGGTGGTGTGGATCTGTGGGTGGCAGATCTGGAAAGAAGACGACTTACCAAGTTCTTACACGGTTCTTACCAATGCAAGGCAAAGGATGGTACAATCGGTGACAGGAAAGACTCGGGAGCTGTAATTCCACAATTGCAGGGTCAAATGCAATGCTGATCCGATGTGGATATGTAGAGCTTGGAGGGCTGAAATAATGGGGCGTCCCCTCCGGCAAACTAATTGGATTCGTCATCTCCGAGTGCAGCATCGAGGCCAACCCCGAGAAGATCGCAGCCATCCGCAACATCGGGTCCATCAACAACGTCAAAAGGGTCCAGAAGCTCACTAGGTGCTTAGCAGCTCTCAGCTGTTTCATCTCCCAACTCAGTGAGAAGGCCATGCCGTTCTACCGACTCCTGAGCAAATCTGACGCCGAGGCCTAGGAGGCATTCGAGAAACTCAATACTCTGCTATCGACCCCGCTGGTTCTAACTTCACCAACCCCTAGTGAGCTACTGCTCCTTTACATTTCCGCAACATCAAAAGTCATCAGCACGATTCTCATTGTCAAGCACTCGGAAGAGGGTCGGGCCCTGAAAGTCCAACGGCCCATCTACTTCATCAGTGAGGTGCTGACCGACACCAAGATCCGGTACACACAAATAGAGAAGCTGTTCTACGCCATCCTCATCACCAGCCGCAACTACGCCACTACTTCGACAGCCACTCCATCTTGGTGGTGACAAGTTTCTCACTCGGGGAGATAGTCAACGGCAAGGACGTGGTCGACTGAATCGCCATGTGGGCTATGGAGCTCATAGGTCACGACATCATCTACGTGCCTCACAAGGCCATCAAGTCCCAGACCCTCACTGACTTCATCGCTGAGTGGACGGAGGCTCAAGAACCGCCGACCCCCGTCGACCTCGAGCGTTGGATGATGTTCTTTGACGGCTTCTGCATGCTGAAGGGTTCGAGGGCTAGCGTGGTCCTCATTTCTCGAAAGGGCGACAAATTCCGATTCATGCTGCAAATTCGCTTCTGCACCTCCAACAATGTTGCCGAGTACGAAGCCTTGCTCCATGGCCTCTGAATGACTATTACCCTTGGCGTTCGATGGCTCTACGTCAAGGTTGACTCCAAGCTCATCGTTAATCAAGACATGAAGGTATCAATTTGCCGAGACCCGAAGATGGAGGCCTACTACCAAGAAGTTCGTAAGCTCGAAGACAAGTTCGACAGGCTCGAGCTCCATCATGTTCTACGTCACGACAACGAAGCGGCCGACGCCCTGGACAAGATGGCTTCTGTGTAGGATCCGTTCCCTGATGATATTTTCCACAAAATCCTCTCCATGCTGACCATCAAGCTCAAAGATGATGCCGCCGACCCAAAGGCCGAAGTAGCAGTCGGAGATAAGACCCCGACCCCAGAGCCGACAGTTATGGCCGTCGTCCCTGACTAGTCCCAAGACATCTTCGCCTTCCTTCAGAACGGCACCCTTCGGCCAACACTAATGAAGCAAAGCGAGTCTCACCGTCGAGCAAAAACCTACGTCATCGCCGACAACGAGCTCTACAAGCGGAGCCCCAGCGGTATCCTTCAATGCTGCATCCCTCAGGTGGAGGGTCGGCATCTCCTCGACGACATCCACTAGGGTATCTGTGGTCATCATGCCGCCCTGAGGACCCTAGCCAGGAAAGTTTTCCGCCAGGGGTTCCACTGGCCTACAGTGGTCTCCGACGACACCGAGCAGCTCGTCCGATCCTGCAAAGGCGGCCAATACTTTGTCCGGCAGATGCACATGCCAACTCAAGAGCTCTAGACAATCCAGATCACTTGACCCTTCGTGGTCTGAGGGCTCGACATCCTCGGGTCCTTCCGAAAAGCGTCCGGAGGCGTCACCTGCTTCTTCGTCGCCGTCGACAAGTTCACCAAGAGGATCGAGGCCAAGTTGGTGCCCTGTATCAGCGTGGGCCAAGCAGTGAGTTCTTCGACGATATCATATGCTGATTTGGGGTCCCATAATCCATCAACACCGACAACAGTACACAGTTCACCGGTCGACAATTCCATAAATTCTGTGAGAGGTACCATATTCGGCTTGACTTCGCCTCCGTGGCTCACCCGAGGACCAACAGTCAGGTCGAGCATGCCAATGGGATGGTGCTCTTGGGCCTCAAGCCCCGACTCTACGACTACATCGAGCAGGCGACCGGACGATGGGACCAAGAACTTTTGTCTGTGTTGTGGGGCCTACGAACGATTCCCAACAGAACTACGGGGTTTACCCCCTTCTTCATGATATTTGGAGCTGAAGCTGTGCTGCCAACTGACCTCGACTACGGGCTCCCTGAGGTTCCAAGCCTACGATGAGGAGAGGTCAGAAGCGGCGGGGCAAGATGCCTCAGATCAGCTGGACGAGGCATGCGACATCGCTATTCTACTGTCGACCAAATACTAGCAGACTCTACGACGAGTACAAGCTAGGCGCATCAAGGGTCAGCCCTTCAACGTAGGAGATCTTGTACTCAAGAGGGTCTAGCTCAAGGTCGGCCAGCATAAGTTGTCGCCACCTTGAGAAGGGCCGTATGTAATTAAGCGAGTTCTAAGGCCCGACGCCTATAAGCTGGTGATCGAGAGCGGCAGGGAGCTAGCCAGTGCTTGAAACATCGAAAGCTTGCGTCGATTCTATGCATAATAAAATTAGCTAGGTTTTTTGTGCATCTCTCGTTTTCCTTACTATTTTGGACATTGAAGCATAACCGACCCGACTGCCCTTCACCGCTCGAGGGCTAGTCTTAGTTCCCCGCTTAGGGGTCGGAGCGTTCGATCCCTTTGCTTTTCGTTCTCAGGCCCCGTACCTCAATTTTTCGCTCTAAGGCTCCATGCCTCTTTTTGTTTCCTTGGGGCCCGACCCCCCGACCTGCGTCGAGCTCGCGGGTAACCCTTGGACGTGCTAAGTAAACCACAAGCACTCTCATTCAAGTTTTCCTCACGTTAGACGTTTGACAACCCGGAGTTGGTGACGCTTTACAGTTGTATCGATCCCGACACTCGACCCTTTAAGCTTTACCCAACCCAATTGCTCGATCAATGCCCAACGAAACTCGAAAATGCTAAGTGCGAAGCATTCACACATGCACCGTGGCAGGTGCTTATTTACAACTCAAAAAGAATTCATTACCGAACATCCTACAAAAGATGCTATGACAAACTCCTACAATGCCTTAGAGCACCGTGGCAGGTGCTTGAACCACTCCCGAAGAAGGTTCGGCCCATTGAAGTTGGCAACGATCTCCCATGCCTGGGGCTGCATCTTGGCCTGCAGCTCCGCCGTCCGCTCCTCTGACGTCCTGGCAGCGAACCCATCGACGATTCGCCCAAAGTTGGCGTCCGGGTTGTGGGAGCAGATCAGCGCCAGGGCCAGCGAGGCTCCGTCCTCGAGCGTGATCATCTGCTCGATGTCGATGAGCCCCGAGAGCAGCCGCAACACCTGGGCCACGTACTCCGCCGAGAGGGAGTCTTCGTGCACACCTTCAAAGATCCGGTAGAACATGTGTCGGGCCACCCTCTAGAGCGTCTGGAATTTGGCGAGCGTGCCTGTAGCGAACACATCCGTTAAGGGGCCGAGCCCTACAATGCTTCAATAAATAGAAAAGGTAAAAAACTTACTGTCTCGCTCCTTCTCGACGACTTCGACAGTGGCTGTGGCCTCGGCCAGCTCTGCCCGAAGCTAGGCGATCGTCTCCTCCCCAACCACTCGCGCCGCCAAGGCCTCAGTGGCGGCCAGCTGCAACCCTTGCGGCTCCTTGGAGAGCCGCTCGACCTCCGCCTCTGCTGCGATGCGCTCCGCATTGCTCGCATCCCGAGCCTTGAAGGCACGACGGCAGTTCTCCTCTGCTCGAGCAATGGAGCTCTCAGAAATTTGATGGGTGCCTTCGGCGACGGTCCGAAGGTCTTGGAGATGCCTCACCTCCGAGGCGTGCTGGGCAGCCTGCTGTCGGAGCTCTGGACAAGATCCAAAGTCTCCGTCAAACCCCAACCCTCGGACGATAAAAAATTAGGTAAAATGGACTAACTTGCAATTGTATCCTTGGCGGAAGCAAGCTCAGAGAAGAGCCTCCTATTCTCCGACCGTGCGTCGAAGGTCTCCTTCCGGGCCTGGTTGGCCTCCCCAAGTGCAACTCGGGTCGAGTCCCGGGCGGTGTTAAGCTGGTGGTGGAGCTGGATCGCAGCGTCCCTTAACGCATGGCGGCCAGCCCTCGCCTTCTCCAGCTCCTCTCGGAGAGCGTCGACCTCGGCCTGCAGCCCGATGACGCCCAGCGGCCGACCCACCGCCCTGGCAAGGGTGTCCTGCAAACAACACAACTCAGTACCACGACATACAGGTTTGAATGAAAACATGTGTTTAGAAAGCTTACCCGACACCTTAGCAGGTACGAATCCTCGAAAGGCTCCTGGCACTCGGTCATATCCCCGAGCAACTTGCCGAGGCCGGAGCATGCCACATAGGTGAGGCTGCGGACTTTTGGCCATCCGGTCGTCATACACCTGGAAGGCCCCCACTGCAGCCTCGTTCGTAGGGCCATCTTTGTCCCCTGCCCCTTGGGCGCCCAAGGACTAAGGATCGGCCACCGCTGCAGCGGGTGGTGACACTACGGGTGCCACCGCCATCTCCTTCTCACCCTCCTCCTTGGCCCTCTTCTCGGCCTCTGCTGCGACGGTCGGGATTGTTTCTGCTTTTGGCTGCTCGGTGATCTCCAAGGCTGGCTCCTACGGGCCCACGGTCGGGTCGGCTGAGCAGTCTTCGACTGCTTCCCAGCAGCCTCCGAGCTCCGCCCCTCCGCATCTCTAACGGCGGCGAGTGGTGCCTGGCCCGCAAGCTCTTCATCAGAAGAGGACGAGGGCATCTCCCTCGGCCCCTCGGCATGGACAGTCGGGGACGGCGTGGGCTCATCCTCACCGACCGCCATCTCGTCTCCCCCTCGACCACGGTAGCCGGGGGTGGAAGGTCTTCTTCTTCTTCCTCAGCCACCACCTCCTCCTGGGCTTTTATGGTAGCGGTCGGGGGAGGCGGTAGCAGGATACGTCGCCGATCGCTGGAATGGTGGCCAGCAGGTCTTGAACCGGAGCCACCGACGGCGACGTCACCGCGCGCGCCGAGGCCCTTACATCGGCTCCTTCGTCACCGACCGCAGGTGCCGGCGTGGGGACGCCTGTAACGGCGCGAATGGCAGCAACCGACGACGGAGACCTGCAAAACCTCAAAATACGTCAGGCACACGAACTAAACTTAATAACTCTAACGATTGAGTTCAGACACAGGGACTTACGCTTTCGACCGACCGGTCAGAAATTTTTGACCCCGAGGCGGCGTCGGCTGGCCAACACCCAGGGGCTATCGGTCCTGGACTTCTTGGGCGCGGGCGGCAGCACGTCCTCGGAGGAAGCCGAGCTCCCCACGTCGATGGCGGCGGTCGGTTGCGACTCTGCGGCTGCGGAGGTCAAGGTCGGAACCTAGACCTAGCGCTCGTTGGCGGTGGGGACCCGGCAGGCGGAGTCCTGCCTGACCCTTGGGCTGGTGGGACCGTCTTTGGGTTGACCACCGGACCAGCGCTGACGTACTGGCCCAGGACTCCGCCCCGCCGCTTCCGAGTCGCAGCCTCCTTCTTCTGTTCTGGGGCCGGGGGCGAGCCCGCCGCGCTCATCCCCAATACTCTCGGACTGCCAAAGCTCGAGCCCGCTGCCGCCGAGGACGACCCCGCAGCAGGCGTGGCTGAGGACAGATCCTACAATGACAACATCAATGATAAGCCGCCTAATTTCACGACATATACCTACGATGTAACAGCCCATAAAATTCGTTGTTGGGCCGAATTTCCCTTCTCTTTGGTGGCCCAGCCGGCCTGCTAGCTCACACCCGATCTCAACCATTCATCTGCTCGATCGGACGGTCCTCCACTACCCTCACCAACCCGCGTCGCCACCTCTACAACTTTCCCTAACCCTAGCCGTTAGCCACTCGGCCCTTGCGCGCATCTCCCCAACCGTAGCCGCCGGTCACCTCATCTGCAGCCATCTCCCGCGCCCCTCTGGCTCCAGCTGGCCACCGCTCCTCACCTCCAGACGCGTCTCGCCTCCCAATCCTCGTCGCCGCTTCAGGCCGCCCCGTCGACCAACCCCCCTTGGCCGCCAGCCTGCCTCCTGCTCACCTCCAGCTCACTGGCCGCCACCCCACCCCAGCTGGACGCTCGCCCCAGCCTTCCGAGCTCCAGCTGGCCGGCCCAACCGCCTTCCCCAACCTCTGGCCGCCTCTGCCCCATCGTGCCTGCCTCG
>BCLH01001495.1:53350-64593 GCA_001602315.1 Zoysia pacifica | reverse complement strand
GCGCTTGCCCTGCCCGACCCCCCTGTGCTCGCCATGGCCGCCGTCCGTGGCCGCCTAGACGTGCGCCGCTGCGCCGCCCTCCTTGCCGTGCTGCGCGCCCAAGGCCTCCTCTGCAGCACGCCTTGGACCAGGGAGCTCTAGCGCTGCCTCTGTCCAGCCGCCGTGCGTGCCTTTGCCTGCACGCGCGCCCGGCCTGCAAGCCCTTCGCAGTGCGCTGTCGCGCAGCCGCTCACCCCCTGCTTCGCGCCTCCCCATTTCGAGCCATGGTGAGCGCTGCTACCCCTCCTTGTTCCGTTTTATTTGTTTTGCTTTCTGAAGTCCTAGATCGGTTAGTCTGCAGGTGTGTAGTGCCCAGTTTTGTTGATATCTCATCGCATCATAGGATCTCTCAGCAGCAGCATGGAGGTAGAGTCAACCGTCGGCCATTGAAGGAGTTGCTAGCGAAGGTTTCGGTTCAAGCTGCAGTCGCCATTCACCGCTGTCCCGACCAAGCTGCGCAAGGTGTCTCCAGTTCAAGCCCGCGGTGAGCACGCCGGACTTGTCTGCTTTGCTCTTCCGTGCGGTAGTTGTGTGAGCAGTAGACTGTCTTTGGAAGCTGTGTAGCTGTGCCCCTAGTCGTTAGCTTGCTTCTTTAGCTTCGTTGTTTCTGTGAACTCGTTGTTAGGAAGCCAGTTTTGTTAGCGCTAGTAGCGGCGCGTTGGTCAGTTCTCCGCGGTCTGTGTTGTGTGCATTGTGTTGGTCAGGAGGAGCAGTGTTCCGGCGTTCTCTGAGTTGTGATGCTCGCCGTCGTTGAGCCGCGCTGCCGATCCGCTTTGCCTTGTCTTCGAGCAAGTTCGTTTCCCTGTGCGTCATTTCCTGGTGTGCCTGTGTGATCCGTGCGCGTCACCCTGCCGTCGCGTGCGCCTCTGCGCCCCAGGTCGTTGCCCCGTCGCCATCTTCGGTTTCACTCCTTCACAGTCGTCGTCGTCGTCTTGGTCGTCTCAACCTTGTTTGCGTCCTGCCCTGTCATCAACCGTCCTGGTCCACGCTCGCCGTCGGGCCTGTCGACTCCGTGCGCGATGCCATCTTCGACCTTGTTCGGCCTCGAGCCCTTGTCCTTGTCCCTGGGCGTCGTCTGTTCGAGCAGCGTCGCTCCATCGCCTTGTCTCCTTGTCGTCTCGAGCACACCCATCGCCAGCTTGTTGTCTTGCGTGTCAACCCACTCCGGCTGGTGCCATCTTCGTCGTCAGCCTGCGCCTCTGCGTCGTGCCTCGCTTAACCTCGTCGAGCCGTCATCGTTGTCCTTGGTCGTCTGCTGTCGTCGTTCGTCTTCGGCCGTGCTCGTCCTCTCGGAGCTTCTCTCTTCCTGTTCGTCATCGATCCTCATCCTGTGCGTGGAACCGCGTCAACCTCAGCGGCATCTTGTTCGTCGTCGACCTCGGCACCGTCCCGTCTTGCGACCCTGCGCCCGACCTCGCCACTGTCTCTGCTAGTTGTCGTCCTGCTGCATCGTCCTCATCGTTCGTCCTCATCTTGTCCACTTCGTTTGTCCGCATCGCCCGAGCCGCTCCGTCCTGACGTCGTCGTTTCAGGTCTTTGGTGAGCTCTCTTCCTTTCTGTGCGTTCTCTTGTGAGTGCTGACTTCTCCATCTCTTTCCTTCTCTGATCGGCTTCGCTTTGAGCCACCACTTTGAGTGCAGGTTCAACCGTTCACGTCGTCGCTCCTGAGGTTAGCTCATTGATCGTTTCATTGGAGAGCTTTCCGTGCCCTCGACGCCGTTGGTTCTTCGTTGGACCCAAGCTGTGGTGAGCTTTGTTTCCTTGCTCTTGCACCCTTTTGTTTGCTTAGCAAAGTACGCAACTCGTGCTTGCGAGTTGCTGCTAAAGTCTAAGTTTACCGTTGTGTGTGCTGAGATCGTTCCGCCTTTAGGCCAAGGTCATGTGGAGTCGGATGTGACCGCAGCCCAAGTTTGGGGTTGTTCGGTCATGCCGAGTTCCGGCGCCGCTTTTGCCTTCAATCATCATCCCTGGTCTTGCTTCAACTTTGGCTCCAGTTTTGGTGAGCACTTCTGTCCTTCATTTCCTTTTCTGTTGGTTAGGCCGATGTCCTTCGTTTCCTTTTCTGTTGGTTAGGCCGATCCGTAGCTCGTGCGGTGTCTAGTTTATTCTCTAGTCGTGCAGCCGGTGACCATCTCGTGGGTCACGTGGCAAGTCCACGGTTCGGCTGTGACCCAGCTTGTGGTCACATGGCTGTGACTGTGCCTCAGTTCTTTCCTGTTAAGGCCAACGTGTGACCAGATTCTTGGACACGTGCCGTCTACCGTGTCCTAACCCTATTTCTCATGCATTCGGCCCAGTCCGTGTCTTTTCCCCGAAAAACGATCGTGAGATCATGTCTTGGAGTCTGTTCTTATCTGATCTGTGTATCTGTCTGTAGAGTCCGTTCTGGTAGTTGTCGAGTTGTCCTTTTCAGTTTCTCACCTATTTTTCGTGCCGTTTGTCCAGCTGGAGATGTTATCGAGTTTTTGAAGATTGCTCTACACAAGGACCTATATCACGGATGGGATATCGACTCACAAGGCAAGCCGCATTCTTTGACCAATTTTGATCCTAGCTTTTAAACTGCATGTTTTGTTTGAAACCATAATTTGCATGCCAACTATTTTAAAATATGCTAGCAACATTCTCAAACCGTGCCTATTTATCGTTCCACATATTATGAGCCCTATGACTGCTTTAGTACTTTTACTTTACTTTTATGTTTAGCCATGGTTAGTTGCATTTATTTACTATACTTCACACCTTATCACTATAAAAATGGAATTTGTGTTAAATGCCTTTGAACTGTGATTCAAATGTGTGTGTTTTGCAAATAACTCTATATAAACTATTTAGCGGGGGCAGGTAGGAGTATGAGGTGTTGGAGGACTTTTTAGAAGTCCCTGTGGGCGTACCTGTTGCGGATACAATGGAAAGATTCGGACTGAAATCTTTCCATGAGACTTGTTGTCGGTGTTGAGGTTGGAGATAGTGCTTGCCCCGACAATTAAGGACCGAGTCCTTCGAGCCTTGTACGCTTAGTCGACAACCATGCATACCACGTTACCTTGTATGGGTAGTTGGCTTGACCTTGAAGCTTGCCGAGACCGATTGTTTACCCGTGGGTTTGTGATGTTGTGTTAGTGTGGTGTAGAGCTATGACTCTTCACATGAGATCGAGATACCCCACCTGATCAGTGATAGGCTCCTCACAGCTTCAGGACCCGATTGCGTAGGCACTTGGGATCCCTATCCTGAAAGACGGATAGCGCCAATCAAAGCTTGTGGATGGGTCTTGTGTGGTTACTATATCGGGGGCTGCGGCCGCAGTCCTTGATATGGTGCCACTTCTCGTGGGACCCAGTGCATAAACTCTACAGAGTTACAGTCAATGCGCATTGCCACGTCCTTTTTGAAGGACACCTCCTGAGTTGTGCTCCTCGTTGAGTAGTTTTGTTTTCTTCCCTCCTCTTCTATTTTAAAATAAAACTTCTTGCATCTTTAAATTAAAATGTTTTGAACTTGCATTTAGCATTTGAGCCAGCTTTTATCTTTGAAACTATCCTTTGCATGCATACATTGTTGATAGGTAGTGCGCGGTTTGCTGAGTATTCACATACTCACGGCTTTTCACACCCTTCTTTTTCAGAGGTCAGCTAGAAGATCATTCTCGTCTATCTTCTGGCTGTGGTTTGAGGTTCGCTCCTGCACTCGAGTTGCCTGTGGAGGAAGAGGTGCGTCGTGGTGCTCGCTTTCGCTCGTTGCTCCCGCTGCTGTTCCAGTTTCTAGATTCTCGATAGTATCTTTTCGCCATGAGATGTTCAGTAAGTTTTATGGATGATCTCGTTGATTTAATTTATCTTATCCTTGTTTACTCACTCTGTTATAGTTTTTGATTGATCACTTATGATAAACGTGTTGCCAACCTCTTAGGATTGGCGAAGGCACGTATAATCGGGTCTTATCGAATGGTAAGAAAACCCGGTCGTTACATACGATACCTACCTACTCCCGATCCTGGCTGCACTACGGATTTGAATAACAAAGGCCACGAAAGGCCAACTTACCAGGGTGTAATGATCCTTGTCGAGGGGTAGCGGCCACTTGGTCATCTCCTCAGCGACTTCCCCCTCGAGCAACTTCGCCACCCGCTTCACGACGTGCCTTTCCAGCACGATCTTGGGCACCTCGCAGGTGTCGTCGTGTTGCCGTTCAGGCCTGCCACCTGCAGCTGCTCGATCTGGTGCAGGAGCAGCTCCAATGCCTTCACGTTGGTTGTGGGCTGCACCTTCCCCGACTCGATGACCTCAGCTGGCTCATTGTGGAACTTTGGGAGTCCGTGGTCAGCGTTGGCGATGTAGAACCACTGCCAGCCCTTCAGCGAGGTCTTCAACGGCACCTTGATGTACTCCTTGGCTTGCGAATTCCAGAGCACGTTCCTGGCCTCGCTAGCACGCCGCCCTCTAGCTGCTGGCTGATGCATAAGAAGTAGTGCCAGAGGTTGAAATTGGGCGCTATACCCAGGAATGCCTCGCAGAGCGTGATGAAGGTGGCTGTAACATCTAGAAATTTCAAATTAATAAAGTGGCGAGTAATCTCAATTTCTGTTCCGATCAAAAATCATTTATCCCGAATTTCGTTCCGTCCAATTCGAAATCCTTTTATCTAAATTTTTTCGGTGCCCAAATAATTTAGTCCGCATAATTCTCATTGGGGCTAAAATTATTTTTCAGAATTTTCAAATTAATTTTCAGATCCCTAAATAATTTTCTTAATTATTTTTCTCAATTTTATGCTCTCCCACCTACTCTCTATCTAATCCGTTCTATAAATACCCCTCTCATTCTTATCCTCTCCCTCACCTCCCATTTCTCTCTCCAAGCCGCTTCCTCTTGCGTCACCTTGATCTCTGTCGCCTCCTGTCGCTTTCTGCGCGCCGCCTCGATCTCGGTGTTGTCTACCGCGACACCGCTGGTCAACCGCTACAGTCGCCGAGTCGTCCCTGCGCGCCGTCACTTCGCGGTACCCGCGTCGCTATCCCGGGCCACATCGTGTGCCGCGTGTACGGCTCCGTCCACTCCCGCGGTGCGTCGCTCGCCGCTCCAACCCTACACTGTCATCTCCCTCGAGCCGATCCGCACTCCGTCGCCCCGATTTCACCTGCTCCCCCGTTTCTCGAGCCGTCCGCATCGCTCGGTCTTCGCTTCCCACGACCCCGTCCTCGTGCCGACAGCCGAGTTCCCGCGCCTGCCTGTCTGACAGCCGAGTTGACCGCGCGCGTCCTCCGGTCAGAGCACTGCACGTCTCCGTCGTTCATCACCGAGCTCAAGTACGCTGTGACGATTCCGATCTTCGATTTTCGGCACGACTTCGTCTTTGATTTCTAATTTTGTGCTGAGAAATTTCCCCTATCTCCAATTACTTTTTCCTCTCCGATTAATTGTTGAATTAATTGCTAGTCCATTAATTGTTGAATTAATTGCTAGTCCATTTGTGATTAATTGTTCTGTGATTAATCTAATTCCCTGTGGTCTAGATCGTCTACGATTTTTGAGAAACTCCGTTTGATCTCAGTTGTTTCCCCAAAAATTGTTTGGTTAATTTGTCTCGTCGCGAATGTCGTATAGTATTTTTCGGGTAACATTTTGCGCACGTTTAGCCTAGTAGTTTAATTTAGATTTAATTACCAATTTTAATTGTCGCGTACCTAGTGTCTGACTCCTGTTCATGTTGTGATTAGCTGCTGATCCTGAGGAGAAGTTCTGTGAGACCGCTCAGTTCGACGACCCGGATCCTGACTTCGATCCCGAGTTGTCAGGTAAACCACATTCCTTGATCACTTTGTACCCAATATTTTAAACTGCATGTTTTGATTACAACCCTAATTTGCATGCCAAATATTTTAAAATATGCTAGCAACATTTCTAAGCCATGTCTATTTATTGTTCCACAAATATGAGCTCTAGGATTGCTTTAGAATAATTATTTTATTTTTATGCTTAGCCATGCTTAGTCGCATTTATTTTTATCTCACACTTATCACTATAAAAATGGAATTTGTGTTAAATGATTTTAAACTGTGCTTCAAATGTTTGAGTTTTGCAAATAACTATACATAACTATTTAGCGAGGGTAGGATGGAGTATGAGGAGCTGAGGGACTTTTGAGAAGTCCCTGTGGGCGTACCTGTTGCAGGTACAACAGAAAGATCCAGGTTGGGATGTTTTCACGAGACTTATTGGTTGTTGGTGTTAAGGTTGGAGAGACTGCCTACCCTAGTAATTAAGGACTGAGTCCTTCGAGCCTTGTACACTCAGTTGACAACCATACACACCACGTTACTCTGTATAGGCAGTGGCTTGATCTTAAAGCTTGTCGAGACTGGCTATTTACCCGTGGGTTGGTGGTGTTGTGTTAGTGTAGCTATGACTCCCCACATGAGATCGAGATACCCTACCTGATCAGTGATAGGCTCTTCACAGCTCTAGAACCGGATGTTTTCGTGAGACTTGTTGGTTGTTGGCGTTAAGGTTGGAGAGACTGCCTGCCCCAGTAATTAAAGACCGAGTCCTTCGAGCCTTGTACACTCAGTTGATAACCATACACACCATGTTACTCTGTATAGGCAGTGGCTTGATCTTAAAGCTTGTCGAGACTGGCTGTTTACCCGTGGGTTGGCGGTGTTGTGTTAGTGTAGCTATGACTCCTCACATGAGATCGAGATACCCCACCTGATCAGTGGTAGGCTCTTCACAGCTCCAGAACCGGATGTTTTCATGAGACTTGTTGGTTGTTGGCGTTAAGGTTAGAGAGACTGCCTGCCCCAGTAATTAAGGACCGAGTCCTTCGAGCCTTGTACACTCAGTTGACAACTATACACACCATGTTACCCTGTATAGCCAGTGGCTTAATCTTAAAGCTTGTCGAGACTAGCTGTTTACCCGTGGGTTGGCGGTGTTGTGTTAGTGTAGCTATGACTCCCCACATAAGATCGAGATACCCCACCTGATCAGTAGTAGGCTCTTCACAGTTCCAGAACCCGATTGCGTAGGCTTTTGAGATCCCTATCCTGGAGGACAGATAGCGACAGTTAAAGCTTGTAGGCGGGTCTTGTGTGTTCGTCGAGACTATGACAGTAGTTTTCGATGACGCTTCTCGTGAGTCCAGGTGTATAACCTCTGCAGAGTTACAGTCAATGCGCATTGCCATGTCCTTTTTGGAAAGACAACCCCTGAGTTGTGCTCCTCGTTGAGTACTTTTGTTTTCCTTTCTTCTCTTCTTTTTTTCAAATTTTTTTTGACTCTGGCCTTTAAGCTGTGGCCGAGTGTGAAGATTACACCGGCATTTAAAATGAACCCCCGTCCGAGATAACGGAGATCCCTGCGGGGCAAGATAATAAAATTTGACAGTTTAAAAATAAAGCTTTCTTACATCTTTAAAATAAAATAAAATATTTTAAACTTGCATTTAGCATTTGAGCCATGTCTTTATCCTTGAAATCATTTGCATGCAAACATTGTTGATAGGTAGTACGCGGTTTGCTGAGTATTCGTACTCACGGCTTTTTAATTTATTGTTTTCAGAGGATACTCTCAGTTTCGACTTCGACTACATCTGTGATGAACCGTGAAGTCCGCTCCTACGCTCAAGCTAGCCTATGTGGAGGAGGTTCACTACTGTTGCCATGTTGATGTGTTCGTTGCTGCTCTTATTGGATTCTCGATATTGATCTATCTGCTCTGAGATGTTTCCGGCCTGCATGCCGATGGATCTTTTTAGAGGATTTTATTCTAATAAATTTGCTTTGACTTGTTATTTTCTAATCTCGTTTCTTGTTTAATATTTCTGTTATGGTTTTTTGATTGATCGCTTGTGATGTCATGCTTGCCAACCTTCTGGGATTGACAAGGTCATGGGAGATCGGGACTTATCGAAAGGTAAAAAAAATCACGGTCGTTACAGTGGCGATCTGCAGGATCTCGTTGAGGTTGAGGTGGTGGAGGCAGACGCCTTAGTACGTGAGCAACTTGCGAAAGAAGACACAGCTAGGCAGCGCTAGCTCATGCTCGTGAAACGCGAGGAAACTGACAACTTGTCCTGCCGGCTAGCGTCGGCGCCACTTGGCCCTCCGCCGCCTGCCATTGGGCGACGTCCTTCGTCGGGAGCACCCTCGCGTCGGCGTACAACTGGAGCACCCCCTCACAGACGATCGAAGTCTTCCACGTGGCGGCCAATGCGACGGCGATGAAGAAGATGAAGACCACGACGACAACGACGAAGAAGAAGATGAAGGCGAACGCGAGCACAACGACGGCGAGCGTGAGCATGATGGCAAGCGCGACGGCGATGATGGTTATGATGGCGACAGACTTGAGCGTGAAAGCAAAAGGAGGTGGAGCGCTTGGAGGTGAAGAAAGGAAATGGCAGGGTGAATTTTGAAATCCCTCATGCTGCCCTTTTTAAAGAAGACCGGAGAGGGCGAACGTCTCTCACCCCCTCGATTGCACCCGCGACTCCGGCACCCCGCCCGCTGACAGGTGGGACCGGGCACCACCTCGCTACCTCTGTCGCAGCTGACATTGTGTATGCACCTGACATGCCTGTTTATGGCTGCCAGGCGCCAGTTGGATGGGACGCGCACTCGCGAATCGGCGCGCTCCGTGAACTGTTCGATCAATGTCATCCGACAGTTACAATTCCTAAACACAATATCCACCGTCCACGTGGACGCGGCAGAGCCACCCGATCACCAGAGCCGTTACTGGTATCCGTTAAGAGCACTGTGGGCTCAAAACCCGCGAACTCGGGCAGCCGAGGGTCGGCAGCCAAATCGTTTGGCCCAGCACCTGCCTGAATCGTCGATCAAGGGAATCGACCAACTCGCTTGGCCCAACCTAGGCGAGATGCTGAGCACGAGATACCGCCGGATCGACCGGCTCAATCTAGGCATCCATCTCGAAACCCAACCAACAGTAAAAGTTGGTTTCGGTCCTTCGGACCGACCCTTTGGACTGCCCGTGGGCTCGGGGGCTACGCCCTACGGTCGCGCTCGCGCTCACTCATAGAATCAACGACTAAAGACCGATGACTAGACGAAGTTTAAACCCTTGACAGACCCTTCGGATCGTCGGGGCTCAGGGGCTACGCCCTACAGGCGCGCTTGCAGTATCAATCGCCGAAGCTATTCAAGGATCAGCCCAATGTCGCTTCAATGAAGATTGCAAACGACGTAGGGCTTGAGAGCTACTGGCGGGATTATGTACTCTGGGTACCTATAGACCCAAAGTAAATACGAAAGCCCAGACATGGACTATGGCCGACGGACCAATTTACGGCCCACGAAAGATTTCATCACGCCGCTCCACGAACAGATGTCCCGACCCCAAGGGGTCAGGGTCGTTCGAAGACACTCGCCCGACCATTGGAGGGTCGGGGCTGAATCACGACAAAACCCAGCCGATTGACGGATGGGGGCTGGCACACTAGCCGGACCCTCAGGGGTCGGTCGTCTCCTTAACGGTCAACTTCTGACAAGCGCAGAGATTCTTGACGACGTACAACAGGAGGCAAAGTAGCGCTGCTGAAGGTAAAGCGATTCAGAAGGAGGTAAAGCAACTCAGCAGGAGGTAAATCAATCTGACGAACAGTAAAGCTAACAGTAATGTGACATTTGTACTCTATCACTGAACAAAGGACGATCGAAGGATACCGACAAGCTGCTCCGGTGCCAGAGGATCAACCTCGCGGAAGACCACAGCCCCACCCACCACCCAGTTTTGTAGGCACCAAGCCTTGTAATCCAAGTCCGACTCTTATATAAAAAGGAGCATCAGGGGCGTTAGACAACAGGTGAGAACTCACACACACACCACATACGCGTGCTAGGATTTTTGCTCAAGTTAGAGCCCTTCTACCATTGTAACCCTGTTACGAACTTATACATCCACTCTCTCCTTAACTCTTTCCTTAGATGTAAGGTATTACACATCCGTGGTGGCCCGAATCAAGTTAAATCTCGAGTCTTTTGTAGACTAAACCACCTTGATACGAAAAGCGCAACAAATTCCTCTCTAAATACATAAATTTTACTGTGCCGATGGTAAGTGTTTGGCTTGTCTAAAATAGCTTTTACTTTGTCTTGCTTGTAAAATAAGCTTTTGTGTCTTTAGCTTTTATTTATCTAAAAGTTTTGTATGGGATCACTTTGTTATTGACATGTGGAGCCAGCTATATATTTTATTTTCATGTGGATCAGAATGATATATTTTAAATTTCACAGTATGGATAAAGAGGGTGCCTGGTTGTCAAGAAAGAGAGACTAGCCATCTGCTGCTTCTCTTTTTTTTTTTTATCTGTTTTAGCTTTTAAACCTGGTGTTGTTACACCAGTCCAAGTTCCGCGTGAGGATCATGGATCGGGTCCCTGTATTGATTCAATCAATTTAAGTGCGCTCCAATGAATAGCATTGGGGTAGGGTTTTAACCATTCCATCCAAAATGAACGTTCGGATTCATCGCGACATCATAAATAGTAATCAGTGAACAGTGTTCCCAACTACGTTAACAATTTTAAATTATTTGTTCTACAGTTTTAATTCAAAGTACTGTATCACCTCTTTTAAATTACTATAATAGATGCTATAGTACACTGAATTTTGTCAGAATTTTGATCCATCATGGATCATCAGCAGTGTCATAGGGTAAACTGCCTGATGACATGTGGACCACTTGTGGGACCCACCTCTTGTGGCCCACACGTACCTGATTATCTGCCGTCTGAGGTTTCCTTCCAACATCACCCCCGCAGAGGCATTCCGTCGAACGGCTCTCGAGCCCTTTTTTCTATTTCCGCCGCGATCCTGCTGTGGAGTACTTTTATATCCCCGCTGCTCGCCGCCGGAGTTCCTACGTCTTCCGGCTCCAAGTGTAGCTAGACGAAACTCTCAAGCCATGCGGTGGCTGGAAAGAGTCGATTGCTGCGGCGGTGCAACGAAGGAATCATGTACGGTGCGACTAGAGCGAGGCTATGTTCCTCGTCAAGCTGTCGCCGCCGTTGCCGTTTCCTTCTCCCTGCACGTATTGTCTCCGCGCTGGTACGTGCCTGTTCCACACCTCTGTTCTTGCTATTGCTACGAGCACCACCAACACCACAGGGGGACTGCCACTGCTCCTCTGATTGCAGCGGCAGCATGAGATCCCCTGCTCCGTCATCACGGGATGGGACAG
>BCLH01001495.1:13167-44180 GCA_001602315.1 Zoysia pacifica | reverse complement strand
ATTACATGGGGAATAAAATTTAACTGCTACAATGACATAAAAATGAAAAGAGGGAGTAAATGGAAATATGGAGCCCTACTAATCTTGAGTATATTCTGGTACAGGGAAAGCTAGTTTGTTGTACGATCCAAGTTACTGGGCCACCTTAGCAATATGATCACTTCCTTCTGATGAATCTAGAATATTGATTTTTGTAGTTTCTTTTTTGCTAAAAATTGTTTTCCAGGCTTTCTGGAGCTTATAGTAAAGATTGGTTATGCTTAATGTTCTATGTGTTGCTCATAAAATCTGGGGCCAATGGAATTATCTCCTCCATGATCAGAAAAGTAGATATTATTATATTAATAGTGAGCTAAACTATAGATCAGTGTGCTCAGATATTGTTCTACCACGGACTCAATTTTATAAGCTTGCCGAGTACACTACAAAACATTTTTAATGCATACAAAATATCACATTGAATTGAAAAAAAATTAAACTTCCAGAAAATAAACATGTTACGCTCTTGCTTCAACAATTCACACATAGTCGCAAAAAAAAAAAATCCCGCATAAACATATTTGTTTACTAAACATTGACAATGAAAAAGAGGCAAAGCGCAACAAGCTAGCACGCCCAATGCAGGGAAAGGAAGGCATAGATAACTCTCAGGAACAAGGAACCATTGCAATCTCTGCTTGAGTCAATTTTATTGGCGAGGAGGGTGAGACGGGAAAAGCGGAAGCTGGGCTCCCATCTCACTGTCCTGTTGCCAGCCTCCCTCCATCTTGTCACACTGCCACAAGCCTCGGTCACTCTGTGATGTTCAGCAATACTGGAGCGGCAGGTGGTTGCAAGGGCGGGTGGAAGGTAGCTGTTTTTAGCGGCACTGCTCGCATGACACTATTCTAGGTTACAAGCTGTGTCGGTCACAAGCCTCCGACAATGGGCTACTACATCAGTGTGGAGCAGATGACATCATCATGCACGACATTAGTAACACAAATACCGGTTCTTCAGGATTCTATCGTAGCGCAGGTGGTGATGGGACCGACTCCTTTTTCGTGTCACGGGCCGCTCTGGTCCGAATAAATCTGTCTCAAATGAATAGTGGAACAATGGTGTTCCCATACGTGTGGTGTGCATCAATCAAGCTGGGTGTTGCTGCAGAACGAGTCGGTTCTACGTGGAGTCCTTGATGGTAGGTCAGGCGCATTATTCACGCACACTAGTTCTTAAATTGATGTCGTGACTTTTAACATCAATTTTAACTATTTATTTTATTCAAAAAATTAGTTCAAATACATAAAATTTTAAGCTGTAATTAAAATAACTCTAATAATAAATTAAATTATAACTAAATATATAATATTTATTAAAAAAAATTTAAATAAAATAAATGATCAAAGTTGATATTAAAAATCAATAACGACATTAATTTAAAAATAGAGCGAGTAGTTGCGAACAGGGCACCAACGTTGGTGTGTGCATGCAAGTCATCAGCTGAAACAGCTTGATTGTATCCCTGGTTGAAAAGGGCGACAAGCCAACAACTGTACTTCCTCTCGGGATAGAGATAATTCACATACAATATCGGTTGCTACTTGAACGTGCACGCAATAATTTTCATGATCAGCTTGAGATGCACCATAATCGTTCTTCAACAAACAACTCGAGACTTCGTGTACCATAATCGATGCTAACTCAGCATCGCGAAGATATGGCGGTTCACTTTCGCGATTGTCAATGTGGTGATGAGGCAACAGTGCGTTTTTCCTTCGGAGTTGAACGTGCTTTGCTTGCTTGCACCTACCGGAGCGTGATCGCGCTGTCCCGTCGCGATCGACCTGTGATCGGTCACTTACCCAGCTTGGCTGGAGCCTGGACCACGGAGTGGTGCAGCCGGCGTCACGCAACTAAACTGCTGCAGCTAAGGAGCAGCATTTAAGAACTCCGTTTCCTCTTAATCGATCGCTCACTCCTCAGTCCACAAACTCAACGCCAAAGCACACCTTCCTCCTCCTCCGTCGCTGTGAGACAAAAATGTGTTTGCTGCGGCGGTGCTGAGGGAGCGAGTTCTAGAGCCGGAGACAGAGAGAGAGAGGCTAGTGGATCGGCGGCGAGCAGGTGATCTTCATCCATGGAGACGGCGGCGGCGGCAGATCAGAAGGGGGTGATGGTTGACCGGCTGGTGTTCGCGCTGAACGGACGGCGCTGCGAGGTGGCGAGCGTCGACGTCGATCCGTCGATGCCACTGCTGGAGTTCATCCGCACCAGGACGCCCTACAAAGGGACCAAGCTCGGCTGCGGCGAAGGTAAATGCACAGCGTACTCGCTTCCCCGTTAATTATTTCGCGTGATGATGTATTTGCATGCAGTTCTAACTTTATATTTTTGCTGTATGGTTGTACTATTGAAATTATAGTACTACTAGAAGTTAGAAGTCGAATTATCAATTCATGCCAGCCCAAAGATGGCGAGACGCCACGGTCTCGTTTTGATATGCCCTCCATTCATGACCTCGTTGACTTTTAACATTAATTTTGATCATTTATTTTATTTAATTTTTTTAATAAATATTATATATTTTGTAATAATTTAATTTATTATTAGAATTATTTGAATTACACTACCAGAAATCGAATGTTTGCCGAGGCACTCGGTAAAGGCCATAAAACACTCAGCAAAATGTTTGTCGAGTGTCACACTCGACAAAGCTCACTCAGTTTAGTTTGTGACGACAAACAGTGCCTTTTGTCGTGCACTCGGCAAACCCTTTACCGAGTACAGTATCTACTCGGCAAAAAAAAAACACTCGACAAAATTTAAACCAAAAAAACCTGAAAAAAAGCAATTTTTTTTAATCAGGAGAGACCCCACCGACCGGTTACAGTATTTTTCGCACTGGCCGGTCGCGGCATTTTTTGCAAAGCAGCCATTCGCGGCCGGTCGGATTCGAACCCGCGACCTTCCCCTCGCTCGCACCCTCTCTAAACACTGCACCACACTGTAACTTTTGTTTAGATTCATTTTGGTTCCACACGTATTATACTAAACTGAGTGTAAATTAATTGTTTGAGGCCCTAAAAAAATTCAAATAAAAAAGTTGTGAACTGTAAAGTTTCATAACTTTTTGAGATCTACAACTTTCATTTTGGTAATTTCTTCATCTGAGATCATTTACAAAATTTGAATTTCAAATTTAAGAAATTCAAACGCAGTTTTCGATGACAAGATGATTTCAAATCAAAAAATTGTCAACTACAAAGTTTCATAATGTTTCGAGATCTACAACTTTTATTTTGGCTATTTCTCCATCTGAGGTTGTTTAAAAATTCAAATTTCAAACAAAGTCTTTGCCGATTGTTTTTTTTTCACTCGGCAACCAAAATCTTTGCGAGTGTTTTTGGTTTTACACTCGACAAACAAAAAACACTCGATTTTTTAAATTATGTTTTGAAGCTGGAAATTAATTCAAATTAAAAATTGTTCAACTACATAGTTGTATAACTTTTTAAGATCTACAACTTTTATTTTAGTCATTTGTTCATCCGACATAAGGATAATAACATTGTTCAAAAATCTTATATATCTTTCTTCTAGTTTTATGAAACTAAGAGATATAAATTTTACAAACAAAGGTACTATTGCTTTGTCAAATGAAGAAATGACCAAAATAAAAGTTGTAGATCTTAAAAAGTTATACAACTTTGTAGTTGAAAACTTTTTCATTTGAATTAATTTACTGCTTCAAAATGTGTTTTGAAAAATTAGGTGTTTCTTGTTTGCCGAGTGTAAAACCAAAAACACTCGGCAAAGATTATTTGCCGAGTGCAAAACAAAAACACTCGGCAAATACTTTGTTTGTCGAGTGAAAAAAAAACACTCGATAAACAAGAAAGGTTGTCGAGTGCTTTTATTTTGTCGAGTATTTTTTGCGTAGCTCTCGGCAAAAAGGTTGTTTGCCGAGTGTCCAAAGGATTGCACTCGACAAACCACTTAGCACTCGACAAACCACTTAGCACTCGACAAACATCTAGTTTCCAGTAGTGTTATAACTTATTTTACATATTTGAACTAATTTTTTGAATAAGACAAATAGTCGAAATTGATGTTAGAAGTCAACGGTGACATTAATTTAGTACTTAATTTTCCCAGTATGCTTCTTTCTTTTGCTATGGGTAATTTTGATGAATTAATTTAAATACTTTAAAAACTAATTGACATAAATTCACAAGGAGTTGCCATCAATCTATAAAACAACATGGTTGTATATTAAAACAAAGCAATTTTTGTTGATTTAGTAAATGCTCAAATTTTGGTGAAAAAAATATTGGATCTCACCGATAAATGCGATATTTCGGTGAAATTTCACCTAAAAAATTTTCCTAGCCGCTGACTAGCCTCTTCACAAGACATTAGGTCAGGCTGATTTGCACGTTGATTGGTTTACTAGCTACCGTATGCAGCAGATTCTGATTCCTGTTAAAGCATCGTATTTACCTTAATTAGGGGTGAAAATAGCTGCAAAGGTTACCGTCCTAACCTCTTTATAGTAAAAAATCAACTAAGTTTTTAGAAGTGGAGGGAATTTTAAAAACTTAGTTCTTTTTTTTCCGGAACTAAAGAGGTTTCGAGTGCAACTTCATCGTTCCTATTTTACACCCCTAATTTGCTTATGTTCATAAAATACAACCCGCTGATTATGACTGGGCTTGCCTATAATTACTCTACTCCAAGATTCTTATGTAAGTTAATTTGTAATTTTCTGCCGGCGGGTTGGAAAATGAAGGATTGACAAATTACGTGCACTTCTGGTCACTTTGTGAGTTGAATTGATTTTGTACACTTCTGGTCACTTTGTGAGTTGAATTGATTTTGTACATACATAGACCACTGCCCCATTGTGTTCGTTTATTAATTTAATTTTCTTAAATAATAGTTGTTTCTTATTTGATGTTTTTGAATATGTGCCAGTAGACCATGAAATAATTATATCGCTATAGTTTTTTAAGACAATGCTTTTGGTACAATAATATCTTTCTCTTTATTTAGATGAAGATACCAAAAATAGTGGCCCATGTAAATCATGAAAAGTCAAAGATGCCAAACATAAACAACATAGGGAGTACAAAATTAAACTTAAACAATGAAAATTTCAGTAGATATTTTAGTATCTTGCTTCAGTTAACGTAAGGATATGTTAGTTCAGCTTCGCATTTATAGCTATGATGATACAAGGTAGAATTTAACATATTATCACTCTTAGCGCAGGAGGGTGTGGGGCCTGTGTTGTCCTGATATCAAAATATAACCCTGCGACAGATGAAGTGACTGAATTTTCTGCAAGTTCGTGCCTAACACTTCTATACAGTATAAATTTCTGTTCAGTTATCACTACAGAGGGCATAGGGAATACCCAAATTGGTTTTCATGCTGTTCAGACAAGGATATCTGGGTTTCATGCCTCTCAATGTGGCTTCTGCACTCCTGGCATGTGCATGTCTATTTTCACCTCCCTTGTAAATGCTGATAGATCCAAGAGGCCGGACCCACCGAATGGCTTTTCAAAGTTGACTGTATCTGAAGCAGAAAAGGCTTTCTCGGGCAACTTGTCGGGATCACGTACCCCGGGTACCTAACAGATCGCTCAAACAAGAGAAAGTCGAGGGTCAGACGACACGGGCTCTGACCCCTCCGCAACGATCTACGACGGCTATCGCATGGCCGCGCAAGGGCGCGAAGATCCCGGGCCCTGAGGATAACACCCGGGAGTGACCCCCAGAAGGCAGGTACCGCGTTATGGTACATTTACTCCGGGGACCAGCTGCCATCCGTCCCGACGAGACAGGACGAGGTTCACCACGGCGACACTCCAGCAGAAAGCTGCGACGACTGCCAGACACGATGGGTCAGCGCTGTAGCTAGCACAGCGGCGCCGGACAGGCATCATGGTACCCGCCGACATGCCCGACGTGACGGGTCATGAACGCGCCTGGACGGAACGAAGTAATGTCAACAACGACGGGTGAGTCCACCTGTCGGCGAGACGGCAGGATTTCGTAGGACCCATTGCATGTAACCTCAGGGCTCCCCCTATATAAAGGGAAGCCCGGGGAGCGATAGAGAGGAAGAACAACACACACAACAGACCCCGATTTTCCCACATCCAGGGTCCTCCTGCGAAGAGAGGCCCCCATCTTGTAACATTATCCTCGAGATAATCCGCTCCCTGGATGTAGGGTATTACACCATCCGGGTGGCCCGAACCAGGTTAAAAATCTCTCTGAGCCCATCTTAGATTAGGCCATATCGAATCCGAAGGCACACCTTCCCTCACGACCGTATATTTACTGTGCCGGTGGTCAGAACGCCGACACAACTTGTGTAGATGCACTGGCTATCGTCCAATTGTTGATGCCTGCAAAAGCTTTGCATCAGATGTTGACTTGGAGGATTTGGGCTTAAATATATTCTGGAAGCGAGGTGATAGGAAACCTGATGCCAGTAAATTGCCAAGTTACACTCTTGGTGGTGGAATATGTACTTTTCCGGAATTTCTTAAAACTGAGATCAAATCATTGCGTAATCGTCTGAGTGACACTTGTATTGCAACCTCTAGGGAAGGCTGGTATTATCCGAGAAGTATCCATCAATATTATGAATTAATATATTCTGGTTTACTTAATGAGTCTTTGAAAGTTATCATTGGGAACACTAGTGCTGGTGTATACAAGGAGCGAGATCTGTTCAGTCAGTATATTGAAATTAGCGGCATTCCAGAACTTACACGTATTGTAAGGAAAGAGGCAGGTTTTGAAATTGGAGCAGCTACAACAATATCTAGGACCATTGATATTCTTAGGCAAGGATGTGAATCAATATCTTCTCGAGATGGGACTGTCGTTTTCAGGAAACTTGCCGATCATATGAGCAAAGTTGCTACACCATTCGTCCGTAACACTGCTAGCATTGGAGGAAACTTAATTTTGGCACAGAAATACCCATTTCCCTCAGACATTGCAACCATATTACTTGGTGCTGGTTCAACTGTTTGCCTTCAGTTGGTCTCAGAGAGAAGACATGTTACCTTAGAAGAGTTCCTAGAGCAGCCTCCATTGGATCACACTACATTACTCGTGAGCATATTTATTCCACACTGGAGATCTGATTCTCAGACCGAAACAAAGTTGATATTTGAAACTTACCGAGCAGCACCTCGTCCTCTCGGCAATGCTGTCTCTTACGTAAATTGTGCTTTGTTGGGACATGTGCACTTGGAGGAATCATCAGATACTCTTCTGTTGAGTAATGTGCACTTGGCATTTGGTGCATATGGAACTGAACATGCTATAAGAGCAAGAAAGGTCGAAAATTTCCTAACAGGCAGATCACTCACCGCATCAAATGTACTCAGAGCAATTCAGTTACTTCGAGAAACGGTTGTTCCAGTAAAGGGAACATCACACCCTGAATATAGAGTTAGTGCAGCTGTTGGTTTTCTCTTTAGTTTCCTCTCTCCACTCTGTAAAGGGATTACAAATCCTGGAAAAATTCTTCCAATCAGTTCGGCTAATACAGCAGATATGGGTGAGGCCTGTAACTTGCCATTATCATCACGCCGAGAAACAATTTCCACTGATGAACATAAACCAATTGGTGAGCCGGTTAAAAAGTATGGTGTTGAAATTCAAGCTTCTGGTATGTCTTACATCCTCACAGTTTTCATCTTGCAGCTAGGACGTTTCTCCAGGTGCAGGGTTATATCTGAACTTTCTGATTCTTTTCTTAATACAGGAGAGGCAATATATGTGGACGATATTCCTGCTCCAAAGAATTGTCTCTATGGAGAATTTATTTATAGTTCACAACCTCTTGCTTATGTCAAGAGTATTAAATTCAAGCCTTCTTTAGCGTCATCGAAGATCATCACTGTTGTTTCTGCAAAGGATATTCCAAGTGGAGGACAAAATATTGGATCAAGCTTCTTGTATGGGGACGAGCCACTATTCGGTGATCCAATTGCCGAGTATGCTGGACAAGGTCTCGCCGTTGTGGTCAGTACCTTTTCATATTTTAAGTAGCTACTTACCAAGTTTACTGCAAGCTTAAAACACTATATGACACTTGTAACAGTGTTGTTAAATTACTGGCTTTACCCCAGATTGCAGAAACACAAAGATATGCGGACATGGCAGCAAAGCAGGCTATTATTGAATATGATACAAGTGATTTGGGTCCTGCCATTGTAACTGTGGAGCAAGCTGTGGAAAACAATAGCTACTTTAAAGTTCCCCTAGATTTGTATCCCAAAGAAGTTGGTGATGTTGCCAAGGGCATGACAGAAGCGGATCACATTATCCCATCATCTGAAGTATGTTCAATAACCGTTCAACGCTTTCAATATATTTTTGTTTCACTTGCATATAGTTACTTTCCACAATCATAGATCATATCTAGTAATTGTTTTCCTTTGAACAATACATGTGGACTTTGTGTTCATTAATAAAGAAGTTTCCAGCGAAAGAGTAAATACGTCCCTTAACCAAGCAAGCTACCTGTCATCACTACACCACAGTTCACTATTAGCAAACTATTATTCGGTCGCTGTAAGTGGTGTTGGTAAAGGTTTTACTGACTGATGTACAGTTGCCATCTCCAAAGAAATAGAGATTCATAGTTGGACGCAATTTAATAGAATTACCAATCAACAGTCGGTGGCAAACATCACAGCTGGTTTAAATAACAAACCATATTATGCAATATTAATTCTTATTATTAATACTGAGCCACAATATTTCCAAAATTGTGTTGCAGAAATAGAATCATTTATTCAACCATTGAAAAAAATTCAAATTACTCCCTAGTAATAACATTGAAGTACAAGTGATAGATTACAATGTCTTCCTCAAAGTTTTGACTCAAACATTCGAATCGTTCAATGCTAAAAATTTCTAAAATAAATACACTCAATATGCTTGTCTTGTTCATGTGCTGTCCAACCATTACCTGAAATAACCACACCATCATGATCTACTAAGATAGGCCGGCACTTCAAATATTCACCTGTACTCGGTACACAGAATTGGCTTATTAGCAGGATTATAATCCTAGTGTGTCTGGTTCTACCTCTAAACCTCCAAGTCAAGAATCCCCAATAAGGCGATATAAACATTTGAATAATACAATAAGACGTCTGGTTGACTTTTAAATTACACTATAAGGAGCTAGATTCTAATGTTAAGGGAACTGTAATGCTGCTAGTAACAAGTATCTTACGATATGGGAGCTTTTTTTTCAAGAGAAGAAAATTATTGCTGCTTACCAGGGCTAGTGCATATGGAATAAGGTAATTTGAGCAGGCAGCACCTTTTTAGGTTGCAAAGATTAAACTGATGAACAACATGCAATTAAAAAACTTTACAATAGCTTAGCAATATAAATTGGGTTGTTCTAGATACCTTATGAGTTTGTTCTAGATTCACACATGTTCTAACTAGCAGTATATACAATCATTTATCAAAAACAGTTTTCTCACAGGCAGAGATGTTTCTAGGTCAATTAGGCTTTGTCTTGAGTCCCTGACTTAATTGTAAGCAATTTTCATAAAGTAGGAAAAGATTGTTATAGTTGTGACTCCAAGTAGTTTATGTCAACCATATTATTATGCATGCCATGCTGTTTACGATCCTAATGAAATTAAATTCTCCTAGAAAAAACATGAACACTAATAAAACTTACAAATTTAAATTTAACCTTGAACCAAAAGCTATGTACCTAAACTCCGAGCTGATAATTAGCGAGCGGTAGAGCTGTACATAGTCCTTAGCAAGCATCAGTACCTGGAATCGAGCCGGATCTCGGTCGTGATCAATGGAGTTTCCGGATCTTCTTCCTTCTTATGGTCGGTGGCCGAATCACGTTCTTGGGTGCAGGAGGCAGCACTCGCAGGGTGCTTCTCATGTGGGACATCAATAGCAGAGGGTGGTACGCGTTATATATGACAAAAAAAAAAGTGTTACTATCTTTTTCACTTTGACAACAAATCTGCAGATTTAAATTTATGACTGCAGTGTTTGTCAGGTTTTTGAGCTACTCCAGTTGTGTCACTTTGGTTCCTCTTCTCTCAAAATGCCAAAATCAACAACCTAATTTGTTTGATAGTCACATAGGTCTAATCGGGTCTCAAATTATAGATTTGGGGTAGGGGTTTTGATCAATTGTATAAATAGCAACTAGTCGGTTAACCAGTAATCAATTAGACCATTATCTATTATTCAGTAATAGACTTCCCTCAAGGCATTGATGTGATTTGGTTGTCGGACACGCAGGAGAGGTGACAGGAGGAAAATAAGCTAAATTGTTATTAGATATCTGACTAGTTCCTCGGTCAGACAGAATGTCTGTATCAGTTGTAGTTTTAGCGAATTTGTATTCCCTCCGTTCTTTAATTGATGTCGCCGTTGACTCTTAAATTCAATTTTGACTATTCATCTTATTCAAAAATTTTTGATAAATTTCATATATTTTGATATAATTTGATTTACCTTTAGAGTTATTTGAATCACAACTTCAAATTTTACACATTCGAGCAAATTTTTTAAATAAGACGAATAGTCAAAGTTGAATCTAAAAGTCAACGGCGACATCAAATAACGAATGAAGGGAGTATGTTTTATGTTGCCTTCCGATTTAGAACCCCCCCCCCCCTTGGCGTAATATGGGACATGTGTTTTTCCTGTGAAACTGAATTGATTTCTATAAAATTCCTATATGATCTGTGAAAGGTCTTACTTTATGTTTTAAACAAAGTACCTCTTTTATTGACAGAAGTGAACATTAATGGAGAAGGTGGGGGAAAGAAATTTAAATTTTCACACCTGAGTAGGATAGGGCAAGATGTCATAGTCACCACTTCACCACTAAATCACCTGCATGAGTGACTGGCTTGTGATTGTCCGGCCACCATCTTGGCGCCAATGTAGAGAGAGAGAGACCTGTCACAAAGTATTTCCAAATTCATCCAGAGCCACAACCTTCATATTAATTAACAATCATGTTAGCTTCTTAATTGGTAAGCAAATATTCTAAGGTTAATGGAAGGGATTTTAGGATGTCACATAAAAATTAGAGTATTGATTGATGATTCCTGTATACCTCATCCCATGTGATTTTGATGCTGCAGGTAAAACTTGCCTCTGAGTATTACTTCTACATGGAAACACAGACAGCAATAGCAATTCCAGATGAAGATAACACCTTGGTAGTGTACAGTTCATCACAGTACCCTGAGCTTGCACAAAGTGTTATAGCAAGGTGCTTGGGCATTCCATTCAGCAATGTGCGTGTCATTACAAGAAGGGTTGGAGGCGGCTTTGGTGGAAAAGCTTTCAGATCATTCCAAGTGAGTATTTACAAAACAAGATATTAGTATAAAAATTCTGTTCTGCCTCTTTCTGTTTGCAAAAAAGTTATATAATAAAGTATAGCACTTCTATGTCTTTTAACTTATGAGGTCGGTTCATGTCTAGGATCAGGAGTTCAGGACTAGCGTTACTGTTCTTATGGACATCTGAAACTATTTATCATCACTTATTTGTTAGAATTTCAAACTGAAAAATTAGCCTGAGCTTACCCGTATGCAGCGTAGCAGATATTATCTGAGTGGATTTCTGTGGATTGAAGAGCTATGCATGGCACACCCTAACACCCACCTCTCCTATTCGAGGCTGTGAGCTGCAATTATGTGTCTAGTGCTTTTTTTTTCTCGAATACAAAACAGAGCATAGTATCTTTGTATTAAGGGTATAATTCTTGCTTGCAAATTTTATAAAACTAGTCCCAATATTTGTGCTAATGCTACGGTCTAAGAAAAAAAATATTAATTTAAAAAATAATATATTAATATTAAAATAAATTTATTTTGTTTTTCAACAACTTTCTTTGGATCTTGTGTATTTGTTCTGAGTAGTTATGTTTTGTTAACTAACAATGATCCATGTAGGCCCATTATGTGAGAGATCCGAAATAGCTCATCCGTTAGACTTGTAAAGGATGTCAGTAGAGAGATTTCATTCGTCAGATTTTTAAAAGAGGTAACTCTAGGTACATTTTCTATGTGCACGTAGTTTAACCTATCTCTGTTGGAGACTTTTAACCGTGTGAACGTAGAAAAGAAAAAGTAGAGATTAACATTCTATTTTAGATAATGCATGTTTCTTCCAAACAACTCAATAAAGGGCTCCTTTGGAATGCATATTTGATTGGAATCATATAGGAATTTCACAGGATTTTTTTTAATTTCACAGAAACTATAGAATCAGGAAAAATTCCCCCATTCCAAGGGGGGCCTTAAATGATTAGATTTTTCTTTACTTTTATTGGTCTTTTTTTTTCTTGTGTCCTATTAATAAAAGTCTATAGGGGACTACCCTTCAGCTGTGTTCAAGAAATAAAAAAAAAAACATATGTGATGGTAACTGACTTGCAATGAATCACAGTAAGTTCGATGCTTGTCTCCAGAAATGGGATAATTGTAATAGATAGTCCGGGCCTGTTTCCTGCATTTGTTGTTGCTCCAATAGTTCTTACCCACATAGGTGTATACAGTAGTAGAACTGAAAATGTCATTGCCCTCTTTTTGTATGTACATTTGTATGGAAATGGAATTGTAGTTGCATTATTAGTTTTAATATTAGCCTGCAGTTAAACAGTTAAATTACATCAACAGTTACTTGAAATGTTCTATCGACATACAGTAGCTAGTGATCTGGCTATGTTGGCCTCATGGTTTAAGGGAATGCAATTCTTGCTTAGGGCTTGTTCGGTTACTAGGCTAGGAATCATTCTCAGTAGAATTGATTCTTGGTATGAATTAAGTCATCCTAAACTAATAACTTAATCTTTATTTATAAAAATTCCACTAGGATATATAGGAAAACTCGATCTATACTTGTCTTTTGTCTTCTGTGGCTCGGTTTCGTTCCACGCAGTAGGAGGTGTGTTTTCATTCTAGGTCATAGAAGGAGGAAATATAGAAATAAACTAGGTTTGATTCCTGCTCTAATAAAATTTTCATAAATAAAAATGAAGCTATTAACCTAGGATGACTTATTCCATACCGAAAATCAATCCTCCTGGGAATGATTTCTAGCTTAGCAACCGAACAAGCCCTTAAGATATATTGACAATGTTCCAATGAGCTTCTGTAGATCTATCTTTCTAAATCAGTTTACTCTCAACAATAGTTTAGAGTACCAGGTCAAGCTGACATCATGTGTTATATGCATCTTTAGGTTGCAACTGCAGCTGCATTATGTGCATACAAATTAAAACGTCCTGTACGGATGTACCTTAATCGCAACACGGATATGGTTATGATTGGCGGTAGGCATCCAGTGAAAGCTCATTATTCTGTTGGATTCAAGTCTGATGGTAAGATTACGGCCTTGCACCTAAATCTACTAATTAACGCTGGGACATCTGAAGATGCAAGCCCCCAGATTCCAGGGAGTATTATCTCAAGCGTGAAAAAGTACAACTGGGGTGCTCTTTCATTTGACATAAAGCTCTGCAAAACCAATAATACGTCCAAATCTGTGATGCGTGCTCCTGGAGATACACAAGGCTCTTTAATTGCGGACACTATCACTGAGCATGTTGCTTCGATCCTGTCAGTTGATGCTATCAGCGTGAGGCAAAAAAACTTTCACACTTATGATAGTCTTCAGTTATTCTACCCAGAAAGTGCAGGCGAAGCTTCTACGTACACGTTACATTCTATTTTCAATAGATTGGTCTCAACTTCAAGCTACCTTGATCGAGCTGAATCCATCAGACAATTTAACCATTCAAATAAGTGGCGGAAACGGGGCATTTCTTGTGTGCCCCTCATTTTTAAAGTTGAACCAAGGGCAGCTCCAGGACGAGTTTCTGTGCTCAACGATGGTTCCATTGTAGTTGAGGTTGGAGGAATAGAGATCGGGCAAGGACTATGGACCAAAGTACAGCAGATGACAGCATTTGCTCTAGGACGTCTGTGGCCAGATGGGTGCCAAGGCCTTCTTGACAGAGTGCGTGTCCTACAGGCGGATACATTGAACTTAATACAAGGAGGACTTACTGCTGGTAGCACTTCGTCTGAATCTAGTTGTGCAGCAATCCTTCAGGCTTGCAATGTGCTAACTGACAGATTAAAGCCAGTCATGGATAGGCTGCATCGCCAATCAGGAAATGTCTCATGGGATGCTCTTATATCTCAGGTGATTTATTCTTCAGAATTTTTTTTTTCTGGCTCTCCTATCTACCATTAGACTATTTTCTTTTTACGTAAAATATCAGAATTATATTTGAACCATGTTAAGATAGACCAAATAGTATTCTTTTACCTCTTGGGAGGTGCGACAAAAATTGAATCTCAGTCGAATTTTACAAAAGGAAAAAAATAGTAAATAGAATTTCCATTTGAAAAACATGCTGTCCGCTAATTTCTCCGCGCTCGTTGCCGCAGTCTCAGCCGACAGCCATGAAATTTCATACGTAGCTCGTCCATGGGCATGTCATGTTTTTTACATCAAAATAATTATTTCTTTTAATCATGTGATACGTTATTTTGCTGTTATTCCTCATAGCCCAACCAATATGGCGCCAGAATCACTTATTTCTCATAATATTTTAACTGGAACATTTTTACCTAACAAAAAGTAATTGACATGATTTAGCTTGAAGTTCATCACGTTTGTACAGTATTGAGTTGACACGATGTTTGTCCACATTCTACCATTTCAAGTTGCAATTTATGTTGTCACGTTCAAAAGAAATGTGCAAGTGTCACGTTCTGAAAACTTGTATTAGTTTCCAAACCTGTCAAATGAGATTATTGCCGAAACTGAAGGAGCTGGAAAAAATTGTTACTTTCTAAATTTGTTGCGTGCGATGGTTTTTAAAACACACTAATTACTTTCCTTATTGAAGACACACTAACTAATAATTATTAGATAACTTTTACCTCTTAGGAGGTAAAAGATCAATTTATACCTCGAGATTTACACAAATGGCTGGTCCACATTCAATTCAGTCTATCGTAGAATCTGCCTTATACTTAATTCTTTCTGTTATGCTATAATGTTGGAAAAGCAGGCCTCAAAGGAAAATGTTAATTTGTCTGCAAGTGTATATTGGGTACCTTGCCAGGACTTTAACAAGTATCTGAACTATGGAGCTGGAATCACTGAGGTGCACTGAATCTTTCTTTTGTAAATGTTAATTCACAACATCGCACTAAAATTAGTCTAAAAAAACATCGCACTAAAACCTGTATTACGTGTCATTTTTTCTTTCCAACAATCTTATGAAAAGTACAGGTGGAGATTGATCTTCTTACCGGAGCAACTACCTTGCTGAGGGGTGATCTGGTGTATGACTGTGGGAAGAGCTTGAATCCTGCAGTAGACTTAGGCCAGGTTCTGCGAACCTTCTCCTGTTTTTAAGTAGTTCCGAATTGAAATCGGTCATCCTTCATAACTCAACACATTCCTGCGTTTTGTGGCATCCACATTCATGCGTTTTGTGGCATACACATTCATGCTAGGTCATATCTGATCCATCTCATCTATCGTACAGATTGAAGGTTCATTCATTCAAGGAATTGGCTTTTTCATATATGAAGAATACTTGACCAACAATGACGGCTTGATGATTAGCAACAGCACATGGGACTACAAGATCCCAAGTGTCGACACCATCCCTAGGCAGTTCAATGCAGAGGTTCTGAATACTGGTTACCATAAGGACCGTGTGCTCTCTTCAAAAGGTACAGCATAACACAATTTTTTTTACTTCTTGAACATAATTTGTTTTCAATCGCACTAATGTAAACTTTTCTGATGTCAATTAACTGCTGCTTCTGCCAGCTTCTGGTGAACCAGCCTTAGTTCTTGCGTCGTCCGTCCATTGTGCAGTTAGAGAAGCTATCCGAGCAGCTAGAAAGGACTTTGCAAGCAGTACAGAATATGGGAGCGCACCGCAGGTTTTTCAGCTCGATGTTCCTGCACCTATGACAGTGGTGAAAGAACTATGCGGTTTCGATATTGTCGAGAAATATTTAGAAAGTGTATCTATCCATGACACTTAAAACTGGTGGACAATCTTTCTTTTAGGCGCCATCATTTGTGCAATTAAGGAAGTAGTGTGATCCAATCATTTGATTTGAACAATAAGTGGGGCATAGTAAAACAGAAGAACACTTTGGACAACATATAGTGTGTGCACACTATTAAAAAATTGGATTGTAAACATATTATATTTAGAAATTCTTAGTAGAGGAGAAGAAACTCATTGTTTGTATATACATCATATGGAACAATAACAATGTATTTCTTTGTTACACTTACAAGAGGGACGTGCTGGTGGCCGGTCGTGGCCTGTGCGCCGACAGTTGGGCCCTACTCCGCTCCCTCACGCCTCTGCCCTCAGTCAATTAGTCAGTTGGCCGCAGTAGCTGTAGCTGCCATGCATCGTGCTGCTTCTCCGTCACTGCGAAGGTGCACGCCGGTGACTCTACTTAGCGCTACGACAACCCATTGAACCTCGCCTCCGTAACAACTAATAACATTTGGGCCCGCATGCTATTATTGGTGAAAGTTTTCACTTGAATGTGCAACAAGGGTTCTACCCACGTGGGAAACGATATATCATGAGAAAAATGCAGCTTCTTCCGCTTAGGAATGGCAACGGATCGGTTTCGGGTCAGGTTGAGCAAAAATCAGCCCGCCATGATAGAGGCCATAGGTGAAATCTTAGACCCGCGCCTATGGGTATGGTACCCACGCCGAGCCCCTCAGGTTTTGATGCCCATTGGGCTTGAAGATAAAACATTTGATATTGCAAAAGAATCATCATATATAAAATCTAAATTCAGCAAGCAATCAATTAGCAACAGGCAAGAGCAATTAGCCAGGGCACCTAACAAAAAAATGCTGTCCTCAATTGCGCTGCAGCGCGATGGACGCCATCCCCAACGACATGGGCATGCGGTGGGCAGCTGGCGGGCGGTGCTATTGGTGGTGGGATTGGCGGCGGCAGCAGGAGGTGCGCGTGGCTAGTGGCAGCGGCCGGGCTAGTGTTAGCTTCATGACCAATGAAGCTCCTCAAAAGATATGAATTTTTTTGTGATTGAATGAAAATCATGAACTAACTTGTTGAATGTAGGTTCATCAACACTACTCTTCATTTCTGAGTTGGTTGCTTTAAAGTTGCTTAGTGCTCCAGTGATTTTTCCAAAGATGAAGCTTGTTCAAGGCTAAAGATGATTTAGAGCCTAGTATGGCTTAGTTTTAGGACTTCAGTCAATAGGAAAGCTGGTACTGTTAAGAGGGGTCGAGGCACTCCGTCTCGGTTTTACATGTATTAGGTAGTATAGATGCTCTAGGTTTTCTGAGGCACTTGAGTGATCGGAGGAGGTTTGAAGATATGAAATGTTGCAGCGGAAAGCAAGAAGATCTCGAAGTTGTCAAATTTCAGCAATAGGAGGAGTCACCGGACAATTCGGAGATGGTTGAAGGCAGAAGTCCAGAGAGATAGATTTTTGTAGGCAAATCAGAGGAAGTCACCGAACAATTCGACGGTGTCACCGGACAGTCCGACGAGCGCAGAAGAGCAGAATCCAAAAAAGGTGTTTTCTCGAGCTGAAGAAGTCATCGGACAGTTAGATGAGTCAGTGATCGAACGGTTTGGTGTCTCTGAAGATGGAGTTCAAAAGAGGTGTTTCTGGTTGTCCAAAAGAGAAGGTCGCTGGACAGTCCAGTGAATATATGCATCGGACAGTCAGATGTCATATTTTGTAGACTCCAGAAAGGGTGTTTTTTGTCTGATGAAGACCAAGAGTCACTAGATAGTCTAGCGGTCCCAATCATTGGACAGTCTGGTGACAGCTTTTTGGCAAAGGCTTCCAACAGCTTTTTCAAGGTTGGAGCCTATATAAACCGTTGAGGAGCTGTTGTGGAGGTTAATTGTGGCTAGAAGAAAGGAGAGCACAAGGAAGCATCTTGAGAGATCTTGAGTGCTTGTAAAGTGTAGCAAAGAGCATCCAAACTTTTTTAGATCTTGTGAGGTTAAGAGGAGTGTTTTAGACTTGTCACTCTTGGTCTCTGGCACGCTAGACCAGTTAGGTGTCATTGTCCGAGCTTGTGAGGAAATTGTGAAGGACAGCATCAAGTTTGTCCATGGTTATCGGTCCTCCGCTCGAAAGGGACATCAAGAAGGAGCATCCGAGCCTTGGAGGCTTGCTCTTGCGACTGAATATTGTTTGCTACAGTCAGGATCACCAATGACTTCACTCCAGGAGTGAGCAGATAGCACCATTTCGAGAACAGCGGGAGGGACCGATACTCCGATGGGTGTTGTCCAACGAGGATTAGTGGAAGACGCCATCTTGAGACCATACTGAGCATTCTTTTCTCTCTATTCCTTATTTCACATCTACTTTATTGCGAGTAGTGTTATAGGATGCTTTGCTATTCCTCTTGGCGGTTCTCATGCTCGCATGACTTGCTTGCTAGCTTGATAGGTTGTTCTTTCTTAGATTAACTTTGCTATCTATTTGTGCTTAGTTATTTCCTAGCTTGTTATTTATCTTGCTTAGTCATTATCTTGTTAGGAGTTGCTTGTTAGATAGCTAGATAGTAGAAAGAGTTGAAAAAGTCTTAGTAGTATTAGTTCCCAATTCAACCCCCCCTTCTTGCTCACATAATCCTTACAAGTGGTAGCCGAACCAAGTGCTCAATTTGTGGCTTAACCGCCTTTAAGAAGTGATTGAAAGTGATAGGGGAACATTCTTCATCGGGGTCTGGTAGTAGCTCATAGAAGAATCGCTTGTTGAGCTACTTATATGCTACTAAACTGATGAATTCGGTCAATAACATGAACAACATGTCCAACTCCTCATCTAGAAAGGTTTTATGTGCTATTGTGAATGATAATGTTGAATATCTAGAGCTTTTTGAGACTTATGCTCACTTTAGATCTCTTTAGGTGATTCTTTGAAAAGATTACATGATCTTCTTGAAAAGATTAATGAATTTGATGGAATTTTCAAGATCAACCATGAAGAATCGATCAAGATGTTCATCTCCATCATTGAGACCAATTCCTTGTCTTCAAATAAGACAATCATTGACGAGGTCTTGCCTAACATGGATAATCTCGACACCTCTATATCAAGAGCAAGGATTAAAGGACATGCTCATCACAATCTTGACCCACAGGCTTGCAATATCTCTTCTTCTACTAGCACACAATTATTTACCGGTGATGATGCTATTGCTAGTACTTTGTTAGAGGACTCTTTTGGTGTCGTATGTGATGAGTATGACAATACTATTGTGCTTCCTAATGAAACCCAATATAATCTATATGCTCGCATTGATAAGCTTGTAGAGTGAATCAATTCTTATGGGAAGCATCATATCACAAGTACTGAAGGTATCAAAAAGAAACTTGATGTATGGAATGCACCTCTTGAGCTTTGTAGAAGACAAGTTTCACCAAGTGAAGCTGATCTTATTGTTGAGATTAGTACAAATAAATCATATAAAATTTTAGCTACTAACACCGCTTGTCTTATGGCTTCTAGCAAGGTGAACTACAAGAATGATGTTAAATATTAGGTGCTTGATAGTAGATGTACTCAACACATAACCGAAAATTGCAAAATATTCACCAACATCAAAGAAGATGAAGATAAAGATAAGGTGACATTCGGGAATAATTCAAAGAGAAGAATCAAGGGATTGGGCAAAGTTGCTATCTCCAATGACTTGTCCATATCAAATATCATGTTGGTGGAATTCTTCAGCTTCAACCTTCTATCGGTGGCACAACTTTGTGATCTTGATTTTACTTGCTTCTTTAATGACAAGGGTGTCGAATTAATCAACAAGTCCTTGGGTCTTATATTCAATGATTTTTGGCACAACTACTTGTATATTGTGGATTTCTCTTCAAATAGAGTTGCCCCGGAAACTTCTCTCGTTGAAAAGTCTTCCAAAGGATGGCTATGGCATAGGAGGCTTGCCCACATTCGAATGGAGCAATTGAAGAAAGTTACCAAGAAGTAGGTATCCAAGACGTTATATTTGTAAAGGACAAATTGTGTAGTGATTGTCAAGCAGGAAAACAAGTGGCCACTCTTTATCCTTGCAAGACTATAATGTCCACATCAAGACCTCTAGAACTCTTTCATATTGATCTCTTTGGACTAACAACATACAAAAGCCTTGGTGAAAATTTCTATTGTATGGTGATTGTTGATAATTTCTCTAGTTACACATGGACCATATTTCTAGAAGATAAAGCTCAAGCTATCTCCAACTTTAAAAAATTTGCTAAGAGAGCCTAAAATGAATTTGAAACCAAAATTAAGAAGCTTAGGAGTGATAATGGAACCGAGTTCAAGAATTCTATCATTCAAAAATATTGTGATGATCTCGGCATCAAACAAGAATTCTAGACCACCTAGACTTTGGAGCAAAATGGTGTAGTTGAAAGGAAAAAATTAGACTCTTATCTCTCTTGCAAGAGCTATATTAGACGAATATGGCATTTCCAGAAAGGTTTTGGGCTGAAGCAATCCATACGGTTTGCTATACCTCAATCGAGTATATCTACATCGCATGTTGGAGAAGACTCCCTATGAGCTATTAGTGGACAGAAAGCTTAACTTGGCATACTTCGGTATTTTTGGATGCAAATGCTATATCTTCAAGAAAAGGAAAAGCTAGGGAAGTTTGAGAAGAGGACCAACATTGGTTTTCTTGTCGGGTACTCCGGTAACTTTAAAGCCTATCGTGTCTTTAATGCTACTCCCAGATTTGTAGAGGAATCTTATGATGTGCAGTTTGTTGAGACTAATGATTCTTATGAAAACAAAGAACTTACTAGTTGCGATGTAGAAGATGAACCTTTGGAGGAAACTATGCGAAAGATACCCGTGGGAGAAGATCTTCCAAGAGAAGATGGTGACGATCCTGCCACACCGCCGCCGAAAGCATCCTCCTCGAGGCAACAAGATATCGCTACATCAACAAATCAAGCTCAAGAATCAATAAGTGTACAAGCACCTAGAGATTAACACCAAGAGCCTACTACCCCAAGAAATCGAAGAACCCCTACACCAAGTTCTACACCACTATGCCCAACAAAGCATCAAGAATTGAAGAAGATTGCAGCTCACCACTTCGACAACAAGATACCTTCATCAAGGAGCAAGTCACTCATGATGAACAAGATGTCTCTTCATTGCAAGCTCCACCGGCTCAAGAGGCTCCAAGAAGGCACAACCCCATTAGTCGAGATCACAGAAGTGACTTGATTCTTGGGAGTCCCTCTTAAGGGTTAAAAACTAGAAGGAATCAATACAAACTGAATTATACTAATGATGAAACTGCAAATATTGCTTGTGAGAATTTCTCCCTTGTATCCTTAATTGAGCGCAAGAACATTGATGAGGCGGTAGTAGATCATAAGTGAATGATGGCTATGCAAGAGAAGCTAAATAACTTTGAAAGAAATCAAGTTTAGGAATTGGTGAAAAGGCCTAAACACAAGAACATTATCGGTTTCAAGTGGATCTCGAAGAACAAACAAGATGAGAATGGTAATATCATGAGGAACAAAGCAAGGATCCTTGCCAGGGGTTATTTCTCAAGTTGAAGGGGTTGATTTCAACGAGACCTTCGGCCCCATGGCTCGTCTTGAGTTAATTCGAACCTTGCTCACATATGCTTCACATTTTAACTTCAAATTATATCAAATGGATGTAAAGAGTGTCTTTTTAAATAGTTTTATTAATAAGCCAGTTTTCATTGAGCAACCGCCTTCAAGTTAAAGAAAGCCTCATATGGACTCAAGTAAGCTCTGAGAGCATGGTATGAGAGGCTAAGAGACTTCCTCATCGGCAAAAGCTTCAAAATAGGAGTATTGATAATATCCTATTTACATGTTGATAAACATTTATTCATTTGTCAAATTTATCTAGATGATATCATCTTTGGGTCTACTAATGAAACTTATAATATAGAATTGCGTGATCTAATGGCCAAAGAATTTGAGATATCCATAATAGGTGAGCTCTATTTGTTCCTTGGTTTTCAAGTGAAGCGAATAGAACGAGGGACATTCATCATCTATCAAGAGAAGTACACAAGGGATCTCCTCAAGCGATTTGAATTGGAAGATTCTAAACCAATCAAGACACCAATGGTCACCAATGGTATTCTTGACCCGGATGAGAACGGTAAATTGGTTGATAAAAAGCATTATAGATCCATGATTGGCTCCCTCTTATACCTTACCGCATCTTGTCCGGATATCATGTTTAGTGTATGCTTATGTGCTCGTTATCAAGCTAACCCTAAGGAATCTCATTTAAGTGCTGTTAAAAGGATCCTTAGGTACGTCTAGTATACAACAACCATAGGTCCTTGGTATCCAAAGGATGGAGGCTTTGATCTTGTTGGTTACTCCAACTCAGATTTCATCGCATGCAAAGTGAGTCAAAAAAGTATCTCCGATGGATGTCAATTTCTTAGGAGATCCTTGGTTGCCTGGACCTCAAAGAAGCAAAGCCGTGGCTCTCTTAATGGCCGAAGCGAAATATATGGCAGCCGATGCTTGTTGTGCTCAACTTCTCTACATGAAGCAAACCCTCATGGATTATTGGTTGAAATATAATCAAATCCCTCTATATTGTGATAGTGAAAGTGCTATCAATATGGCTCTCCATAAGAGTGATCTTGGAGAGAAATGATGATTAAGAAAGAGCATGATTGAGGGAGAGAAATATTGTGATCAAGGGATGACAAGAAGAGAAGACAACAAAACGAGTAATACTTGCTTATATTCACAAATGTCTTAACTACTACTCCTTTGCTCTCTACTCGCCTTGTGACTATTTTTCTATGATAAAAAGGGAGACAAAGAAACCAAGATGGATGGAGACGACCGTTCTAGGAAGAGAAAAGAAGCAAGCTTTGCATATATCAAGGGGGAGTTGTAAGCCAAGGTATGAATCTGCATGCTATTTTGGGCTTATTGACAAGGGATAGTAAGACAACTTTCGCCTTTCTATTCAATTATGTTGTCTCGCCCTTTATTTCTATTTTTTTTCTATACCATCTCGATCATTTGTATCATGGTTGTCATCCATCACAAAAAAGGAGAGATTGTTAGCTTCATGACCATTGAAATCTCTAAAAGGTATTAATGATTTTGGTGATTGAATGAAAACTATGAACTAACTCGTTAGATGTAGGTTAATCAACATCATTCTTCACTTTTATGAGTTGGTTGCTTTAAGGTTGCTCTGTGCTCTGGGCGATTTTTCCATGGGTGAAGCTTAATCAAGGCTAAGGATGTTTTTAGAAGCCTTTGCTGTCTTAGTTTTAGGTCTTGAATCAATTGAAAAACCGGTACTATTAAGAGGGGTTGGGTCATTCGTCTCGGTTTTGCATGTGTTAGGGTCTATGGATGCTATAAGCTTTTGGAGGCACTTGAGTGATCGGAGGCAGCTTGAAGATGTCAAGAGTTGCAGCAAGAAGTAAGCAGATCTCAAAGTTGTCAAGTTTCAAGATCAGAAGAGTTACCGGACACTACGGTGATGGTTGAAGATAGAAGTCCAAAGAGGCAATTTTCTGGGGTCAGACCAGAGAAGTTCATGGAACAGTCTGTCAGTGTCACTGGATAGTCTGTGAGTATAGAAGATCGACGTCCAGAAGAGGTGCTCTCAAGAGTCAAAGAAGTGAAGTCTCTTGACAGTCAGGTGATTCAGTGATCGGACAGTTCGGTGAGTCTGAAGATGAAGTTCAGAGGAGGTGTCTCTGGAAGTTAAAAAATAAGGTCACTGGATAGTCAAGTGAAGGTTTGCACTGGACAGTCCAATGCCACATAGAGTGGATTTTAGAGAAGGTGTTTTCTATTCATCAAAGACCATAAGTCATTGGACAGTCAGGTGGTCCCAGTCACCGGACAGTCTGTTGATTGCAAAAAATAGTCAGCTTTTTGGAAACGGCCATTTTGGGGTTTGAAGCCTATATAAACTGTGGGGGAGCTGTTGTGAAGGATACCTGCGGCCAGAAGAGTTCAAAGATCACTTGTCAAAGCCAAAGCTCATCAAGGATAGCACATGGAAGCATTTTAAGAGATCTTAAATGCTTCTGAAGAGTAGCAAAGAGCATCCATATATTCTAGAGCTTGTGGGGCCGAGAAAAGTGTCTTAGACTTGTTACTCTTGGTCTATGAAACTTAGACCGGTTAGATGTCGTTGTCCGAGCTTTCGAAGAGATTGTGAAAGACAACATCAAGTTTGTGAGCGGTTTCGGATTCCCCACTCAAAAAGGACACCAAGAGAGAGCGCCCGAGCCTTGAAGGCTTGCTCTTGCAAGTGGTATTGTTCACTACAGTCGGAATCGCTGGTGACTTCACTCCGAGAGTGAAGCATACCCTTGAAAGCACCGTTTCGAAAATGGCAGGAGGGACCAGTACTCCGAAAGAAGTGATCCAACGAGAATTAAAGGAAGGCGCCATCCTTCCAAGACCACGGAAAAATTTGCGGAGTATGCCTTTCTCTCTACTCTTTACTTTCTACATTTACATTATTGTGAGTAGTGTGATAGGTTGCCTTGCTATTTCTCTTGGTAGCTCTCATGCCGAATGACTTGCTTGCTTGCTTAGTAGTTGTTCCTTCTTTATCCTTGCTATCTCTTGAGTATCCTAGCTTATTTGTTATCTTGCTTAGCTGTTCTTTTGTTAGGAGTTGCTTGTTAGATAGTTTGATTGTAGAAAGAGTTGAAAATTTTCTAATAGTGTTAGTGCCCGATTCAACCCACTTCTTGGTCACTTGATCATTTCATTGCTCGTCCCATGCAGTCCCTTCTCCCTTGCTTTGCCCCTCTTCATGTCTCCACGACCCCCTCCCCCCTGCCTCTCCCACGCCGCCCCTCCACTCCCACCTTGGTGCCTCCACGGTTGCTGTTGCCCAGCGTCATATCCATCAACCCCCCGCCATCCCACCTCTTTCACACCTACACCCTCCTTGACCTGACCCCTACCTCCATCTCCTCGCAGCCGCAGCCTGAGGGTGAGGTAGCAACTACTACAAAAAAAAGGTATCTGCAGGCGATTCTAAACAGGTCAATGCAGGTGGTTTTTGGTTCTGCTGCCATTAGTGAGCCTATAGAAATAGAGCATTTGTACACGCATTTGTATCAACCGGCACTAAGTTCTTTTGTGTAGGAAGATTTCGTAAAGCAATTGCCTGCATTAAGTTCTTTTGTGCAGGTGGATTTTATAAAGCAGTCACCTGCGCTAAGTTCCTTTGTGCAGTGGTCCTGTAAGAGAGCCACCTGCACTAAGATCCTCGGTGCACGCGGTCATTTAGATAGGTCGCTGCACAAAGGAATTTAGTGCAGGCGGGTCGCTACGAAGTATGCTTGCATAATATTTATGAAATCCAAGCGGCCTATAGTGGTTCGCCTGCAGAAACTATTTTTTATTTTTATTTTTATACATGATATACACAAATGAATCAATTTTTGAAAGGACATTGGATTCAATATTCCTGCAAAGTAATATAACAAATGATTCGAACTCGAAACAAACAAGTATATATTATAGACCATGTTTGCTATAGATTATACTGCAAATTAAATTTACATTCTGTGAACTTATCTCACCGCTAAAAGTTGAAGGTAAAGATCTACTAATAGTGCTATGCTTTATGCAAATGACCATCCTTGTGAGCCAGCCTGTCATGCTTAGGAGTCGGCTGCAGTTGGCTATTTTTGACGGGTAAGTCTTGCTGAGTAATTAGTACTCACGGTTTGTTGTTTCCTCTTTTTGTGCTCTAACTCTTCCTCTTTGTAGCTAGTGTGACTACTGCGGCAAAGTGGTGTGGGAAGGTGAACCTCTTGCAGACTGGTCTGTTGAATGGGTTCCTTCTTCCCCTACACCAGGTCGTGAGGAATGAAGCATGTTTTAGGGCAAGATATGTTTCATAGTAAAAAACCGTTATATCTTTTCTGTATCGCTTTCGCTATGTTTTAAACTCTGTTTTAAACTTATCTCTCTTAAGACCACTTGAACATTTGTTGTAAGACTTTAATCAGTTTTCTATATTTTATATTATCACTCGTGGTGTACTATTTGAGTATGGTTGTTCAATATCACTCGAGATCGATCCTAAGCGAGCTGCTCGTGGTCTTTGGGGTGGTTCTGCCACAAATTGGTACCAGAGCTAGATCAGGGTTAGTACAACTAAAAATGAGTTATTTTCAAAAATTAAACAATGGTGAAGTCCTAGTTACTTAGCCCACATAAGGACTATATTAGTTTAGTTCTTAGGTGGCAATGCTAACTCTGCATTCATGCATTTTACTTTATGTTGTTTAATTTTCTTGCAACTACAGCTATGCCCAGGTAAGAAGGTAAGGTACACACTCGAATGCGGTAAAATTCAAGTCTCATCCATACGAAGTTCAGGGGTATGGAGTACTCCGTACAGCGATCAGTACGGGAAGTGAATATGTTCTTCGAAACATATGAAATATTTGCCGCCTAATGGGTAGTGCGGCCATTCGCCACCTAATGGTAAGTGTGGACTTCTTGCCGTGTGATGCGAATCACGGTCATGTCTCTCAAGACGTGGCTTACTTGAGGACGCCTCATATGGCAATGATACGGTACGTAAGTTTTTCTTTTTGTATTGTCTGTCTGTGGTTGTGTGATCCTTTTTTGCAGGTACGCTAACTTCGAATTAGTTCATTTAGAAAGCGAATAACCTAGTCTTGAGAGTTTGAGCCACCGAGGTCACGTTTGGTCGCTCTATTAGACCAACTCTTTTTCTTTTTGGTGAGGACGTAGGACCGAGATGTTGTCATGGCATAGCATTGCATTTGCATGAAAGTTAAAACACAAGCCACCTAAATATCTTCTAAAAATGAGAATACGGATCTCCATGTTTGGGTCTGAAATATCATTCCATTTCTTTCCTTGACCCAAAAATCTCCAAACTTCAATGCCAAATAGGTCCCAATCATAGTTACTCCTGTTTTCAGTTCTTAGTTGCAAAACTTCATATTTTTGATCTGTTGCTCGTACGAGGACGAGTAAATATGCGTTGGAAAGCTATGAAAGTCCTCTACGACTTTGTTATTCAACTCCAGTTCTGATTTGGCATCTATTAGAGCCAGAAAGGATTTCTGTGGCTGCTGTCAGTGCAGGACAGATTTGGCGTTGTGCTGTTTTTGTCATATTTCACATACAAGCTATTGTGTCAAGCAAGTTTATCACTTGTATGCTAACCTTAATTCATGTGTTAAGTAAGGAACGACATTTGTGGTCTAAGAGAATGTTCATACTTTATTTTAATGTTCTCTCCATCTATGACTTCTATCGAGTTACTTAATAACATTGTTTTGCACTTGTATGGTAGAATGGTGTGAACTCGTAGCATGGCTGAGATCTATGAGGGGCAATCCTCTCAGCAAGGAGCATCTCAGTAAGGAGCACCTCCGCAAGTGCCTCTATCAGCACCACCTCAAGTGACCATCGAGCAGTTGATGGCCACTCAAAATGAGTTGATGCGGATATTGGTTCAGAACCAAGGCAGGGTGCAAATGTCAATCAAGCTCATTAACAGCCACAGCAAGCAACTTACTCTAAATTTTTTGCAACTCACCTGCCAAAATTTGCTGACTGCTGATCCCCTGGATGCGGATGACTGGCTTCGCACCGTCCAGTCCAAGTTTGGGCTTATCAGATGCACTGAGCATCAGAAGACTTTATTTGCTGCCCAACAGCTTCGTGGTCCTGCTGGAGCCTGGTGGGCCAATTATGAAGCTGCACTGCCCACCGGTCATCAAGTCGAGTGGGCTGAGTTTTGTGCTGCTTTCTATGCACATCACATTCCTGAGGGTCTTATGAACCGCAAACTGCTGGAGTTTTTGAATCTCCGATAGGGTCAGGATAATGTGCATGAGTACTCTCGCAAGTTTAATCACCTTGCGCGGTACGCCTCTCACCACGTGGATACTGATCAGAAGAAGAAAGAGTGTTTCAAGAGAGCTCTGAGTATAAAGCTCCGTGATCGCCTGGTACTCTACACACATGATACTTTTAATGATTTGGTGAGTGTGGCTATCACTCAAAAAGATGCCATACGCACCCATTAGGAGGAGAAGAAGAAAGGGGTGATGATTGGTTCTTCAAGCCAAGCTCCTCCAAAGTATTGACTTGTTGTCACTTCTCCTACAGGTCAGAGATTTTGGGCTGCAATGCCGTAAGGGGAAAGCTTTCGTCCTCCTTCATTTCAGCAGCCAAGGCCTCTTAATGCTCCACCTCAGCAGCATGCTCATGGGTCTAGGCCTCCACTGCAGCAAGCTCCACAAGTGGCAAGGCCAAGCTCTTATCCGTGCTACAACTGTGGCAAGACTGGCCACTTTGCTAAGGACTGTCGTCGTCCAAGGCAGCAACAAAATTGCAACAACAATGCACCCAAGACTGGTCGAGTCAACTATACCTCACTTGGTGAAATCCCAGAAGGTGAAGAAGTGCTCGCGTGTATGTTTTCTATAACGACCAGGATTTTACTTACCTTTCGATAAGTCCCGATCTCCCGTGGCATTGCCAATCTCAGGAGTTTAGCAAGCACGATATCACAAACGATCAATCAAGAAATCATAACAGAAATATTAAACAAGAAACAAGAATAGAAAATAGCATGACAAAGTGAAATTATTAGAATAAAATCCTCCAAAGGGGTCCATCGGTACGCAGGCCGGAAACATCTCAGAGCAAATATATCACTATCATGAATCAAGCAAAAGCAACAGCGGAAGCATCAACATGGCAGTGGTAGCGAACCTCCTCCACACAGGCTAGCTCGAGCGCAGGAGTGGACGTCACAGGCCATCAGAGACGTAGTCGAAGACGAAGCTGAGAGTATCCTCTGAAAACAACAAATTAGAAAGCCATGAGTATGAATACTCAGCAAACCGTGTACTACCTAATAACAATGTATGCATGCAAATGATTTCAAGGGTAAAGATATGGCTCAAGTGCTAAATGCAAGTTTAAAACATTTTATTCTATTAAAAGGATGCAAGAAAGCTTTATTTTCAAACTTGTCAAATTTTATTATCTTGCCTCGCAGAGATCTTCGTTATCTCGGACAAGGGTTCATTTCAATGCCGATGTAAACTCCACACTCGGCCACAGCTCAAAGGCCGGAGTCAAAAATATTTTGAAAAAGGAGGAGGAAGAAAAGCAAAGCTACTCAACGCGGAGCACAACTCAGGGGGGGTGTCCTTCCAAGAGGACGTGGCAATGCGCATCGACTAAAACTCTGCAGAGGTTATGCACCTGGACCCACAAGAAGCGTCATCGGGAACTACCGTCATAGCCCCGACGAACACACAAGACCCGTCCACAAGCTTTAACTGGCGTCATCCGTCCTCCAGGATAGAGATCCCAAAAGCCTACGCAATCGGGTCCTGGAGTTGTGAAGAGTCTACCACTAATCAGGTGGGGTGTCTCGATCTCGTGTGGGGAGTCAAAGCTCTACACCACACTAACACTACATCGCCAACCTACGGGTAAACAAACAGTCTCAGCAAACTTCAAAATCAAGCCAACTGCCCATACAAGGTAACATGGTGTGCATGGTTGTCAACTGAGCGTACAAGGCTCGAAGGACTCGGTCCTTAATTGCCAGGGCAGGCACCAACTCCAACCTTAACACCAACAACAAGTCTCACAGAAAGATCCCATCTCGGACCTTCCCGTTGTACCTGCAACAGGTACGCCCAAAGGGACTTTCCAAAAGTCTCCCTGCTCCTCATACTCCAACCTGCCCCCGCTAAATAGTTATGTATAGTTATTTGCAATACTCACACATTTGAAGCACCGTTCAAAAGCATTTAACAAAAATTCCATTTTATGGTGATAGGTGTGAGATGAAAATAAATGCGACTAAGCATGGCTAAGCATAAAAGTAAAACAAATGTACTAAAGCAATCCTAGGGTTGATATTTGTGGAACAGTAAACAGGCACGGCTTAAGATTGTTGCTAGCACATTTTAAAATAGTTGGCATGCAAATTAAGGTTGCAAACAAAACGTGCAGTTTAAAATGCTGGAAACAAAGTGATCAAGGAACGCGGCTTGCCTGGCAAATCAAGATCGAAGTCGGGATCCGGATCGTCAAACTGAGCTGGCTCAGAACTCCTCAGGGACAGCAGCTAATCACAACACGAACAACAGGGATTAGACACTAATTACACGATAAATAAAACCAAAAATTAAATCTAAATCGAACTTACTAGACTAAACGTGCGCAAAATATTTTCTGGAACAACCCTACACGACAATCGCGACGAGACAAAATAACGGAACAATTTCGAGATTAATCGGAGATCAAACGGGGTTCTCGAAAATTGTAGACAATCGAGACCACAAGGATTTAGATTAATTGCATAATAATTAATCACAGTTAAATTTGCAATTAATCTACAATTAATCAGAAAGGAAAAGGAATTTAAGAGAAGGAAAGTTGTTCTCCCCGGGATCTGAAATTGAAGACGAAATCGGAGATTCGGAGACTGGAGACCCGTGCTGAAATTCGGAGATTGGAAACCGGATCTCGGTAATCGGAGAAGAGGGTCGGCGACTTCGGCACGGAGGAAAAACAGCCCAGGGCGAGGGGCTTTCGGCCGACGGAACGGCACGAAGAACGAGGCTGACGCGGCTCGGGCGATGCGCTGGAAATCGAGGCGGACAGCGACGCACGGAGTTGAGGTTGACGGCGTCGGAGCTGCTCGCGGTTGGCGGGAACGGCGACACGGGCGCGACAGACGACAGCAGAGGGCGGCTCGCCCGGGGACTCGAGAAACGGCGTAGGATGACGCAGCTGGCGACGGGATCGAGGCAGTGGAGACAGGATCGAAGACGGCTCACGCGGCGCGCTGGAGACTCGGCTGTGACGCG
>BCLH01001495.1:0-12042 GCA_001602315.1 Zoysia pacifica | reverse complement strand
CGCCCAACGGCGCCAGGATCCCGTGTGGCAACGGGCGCAGATCCCGTGCGGCCGCCGGTCCCCATGTGCCCATGTGGCCAGGCGCTAGATGCCGCCATGTGGCGCCCCTTTAAGGCCGGATCTATTTAATTTCGGAAAATCAATTCTTAATTGTCTAGAAATGCATTTAATCTTCCAAAAATCATAGAAAAATGCTTATGAGCTCAAAAAATTACAAATAATATACCGTTAGAATCCTCTCATCATGTAGAATATTTTAGAGCTATCAAAGTTGCATTTTCCGCACTGGATTTATTTCTGTTGATTAAATAAGGTGCATTATACGTACATGCATATCATCATTTTCATGCATGATTAAAAATGTAAAAATTTTATATTTAGATTCTAATGATTATATTTTGTCATCCTGGAATTTACTAGAATTTATGTGTCTGTAGATTATTTATAAATAATTATTTACTACTAGTTAGGAATTAATTCATTATAAATTCATATATTAATAATAAATTGCAAAATTTGTTCAGAAATTAGTTTATAGCCCTAATAATATTATGAGCAACTAAAATTGTAGTTTATGCCTTCAAGAACCATATTATAGAAAATTAGAAGTAATTTCCCTATAATGACCTATTTAGTACAGTATAGAAATTCATTCCTTTGGGTAAAAATCAGAAAGCTTGCCATATAATTACCAATAGTGTGTTAATTTGATAAACTCAATCAGCATGAAGGCATTCGCATAACAATCTCTTCATAAGCATATCATCGCATGACCTTAGCATTTTATTAGGTGCATAACTACTCACGCTCGCATATCATTTCATGCACTTAGGAAACAACGCGAAAGACCAGCAACTTGCTCTAGCTGCTCCGGAGACATCCGTCGCTGAAGATCTTCATCTTGTGTGTGCTAACTCTCAGCAAACCGAAGGCAAGCCCCGGTGCATTAACCCTAATTTAAATTTTTTTATTTTATCACTATGTATTATATGGTTAATGTACTGTGTATTAAGTTGTAGGAGTTGTTTGGAACCCTAAAATGCATGATAGTGCCACTTACTTATGGAGTGTATATTGGTACAACTAACTCGATGTAGAGCTAGGCTAAGTCATATTTGACGGTAGAAGGTGAGTCAATGAGAAACCTCACTCGCGAGCTATAGGTTGTTACCTTGGTGACCCTTATCCCATAAAATGATAAACTTGAGATCGGGCAGGTAGTAGTTTGGCATGAAGACATGTTTCCTGTGTGGACTCATGGCCAGAGTGTGGTAGACCTGTCTGTATCGGTTAAAGACCGATTCGAGTGTAACCCTGTTGAGCAAGTTTGAACAGTATCGAATGCATACTGGGATGTGAGACCCAAAAAACTGATGTAGCAAAACGCCGTAGTGGTTGGACGAACCCTACCTCTCTTTTGGCGAGGAGTAGAGAAAGACTTGTGTTTAACCATAGAGTCCCAAGAGGTTATCGCATAGACCTATTCTTGGGAGAGGTGCGCTTATCGGACCGAACCTATGGTGTTGCGCGAAAGGTTGCTATGTACGGCTTCTGAGAAGTGTTTACGTGTCGTGTACTTCAGATTTTCCCAGCTGGTGTAAATCGATTATAATCGCTGCCCCTCACAGTAACGAGTACCACTTATTCATTGAGTGACATCATAGTAACAACTGGACTAATAATAATAATAATAATAATATGATTTGTTTGCTTAAGTTAAAGGTAATATTTGGCAACCATGTCTGCTATAAATTATAGTGCAAATTAAATTTACATTCTGTGAACTTTACTCACCGCTAAAAGTTAAAAGTAAGGATCCACTAATAGTGCTATGCATTATGCAAATGACCATCCCTGTGAGTCAGCCTGTCATGATTAGGAGTCGGCTGTAGCTGGCCATTTTTGACGAGTAAGTCTTGCTGAGTAATTAAGACTCACAGTTTGTTGTTTCCTCTTTTTGTGCTGTAGCTCTTCCTCTTTGTTGCTGGTGTGACTACTGTGGCAAGGTGGTGTGGGAAGGTGAACCCGCTGTAGACTAGTCTGTTGAATGGGTTCCTTCTTCCCCTACTCTAGGTCGCGAGAAATGATGCATGTCTTAGGGTAAGATATGTTTCATAGTAGAAAATCGTTGTATCTTTTCTGTATTGCTTCTGCTATGTTTTAAACACTGTTTTAAACTTATCTCTCCTAAGACCACTTGAACATTTGTTGTAAGACTTTAATCGGTTTCCTATATCATTATCACTCGTGTTGTACTATTTGGGTATTGTTGTTCAATATCACTCGAGATCGATCCTAGGCAAGCCGCCTGTGGTCTTTGGGGTGGTTCTGCCACAGAAACAACAAAAGGTGGGGTTCCGATGGCAAGCAGACGGCCGATCTAGTTGACACGCGCACTGCAAGCGAAGTAGTGGTGGCTAAACTTCAATCTATCAAAACCGAAGTGTTCTTGGTGGCGGATGAGACATTTAACTAGGGTGGAGGACGACCAAGAGGTGCTGGAGTCATCCTCAAATCCTAAGACGCACCCCTAATGGGCCCGTATGAAGTGGTGGCAGGCATTAGAAGTTGGTGCTGTCCTACGATCCGAATCCCGCCAGGATGACTCCATCTCTTAGTTGGTTTTCTCCTTGGTTCCTAAGCAACACAAGAGTACACGGATTTCCATGGTCTAAGAAAGTTGAACAAGAGACTAAGAGTGAACTTACTTAACGATTAAGTTGACGTGCATGGGCGCGAGTCATAGGACCTATAACCAGAACATATGCAAGTGTAGGAGAGGAGGACGTATCGATGGTGTTGATATCCTCATCATCTTCCCCCACTTTAATTAGAGTCGTCCTCGACTCAAGTTCAGATTGCAAACCACCACTCTACCGTGCCATCCTGAAATCAAGAAAGGTGGAGGACACAGGGGTATGTATGTGATCTCATCATCCTCCCCACTTGATTTAGAGTCGTCCTCGACTCAGGTTCAGATGGAATACCCGCCACCCCACCATGCCCTCTTGAAAACGCAAAAGGTAGGGCCATGGGGGTATTTTGATGCAGTCATGCAGCACAGCAAGGACATATAATATCTCATTGTTCTCCCCTTCTTTATAGCAAGCCATCCTTGACTTGATCCAGTGGTCACCATGGTTGCTTGTTGTTATATTGGGATGAGTAATGAGCACGTATCCAAGGCACAACAACAAATTCTTCTGTTTGATGAGCTGCTCCTGTTGATAGATCACAAAAGTTGAGAAACTTTGCAAGGCATTGTTAGTGTTAGCATATGCTATTGTTTGATCCTGTGTTTGCATTTCAAAAGTGTATTTTAGATTAGTACATATGACTATTTTAAACAATAAGAAATCTCCGATGTCATCATATTTGCTAATTACATGAAAAACAAAATAGCTAGAACATTGCAAACGGCAATTTTGAAATAATTTCTTCTCCAAACAATTTAGGTTACAAGGAACATCAAATTCAATATAACCTAAAAAAAGTTAAAGAAGATTTGAGCTCCAACTTTTTGCCATTACTATCAGTGCAATGAAAAGGCCTATCCTCAATGAGTCTGTTCTCAAAAGCAACATTTTGATTTCCATGCACTAGTTGTGTTTTTGGGATTAAAGAAATTTGCGCACACAACTTGTTATAATCATAAGCGAAAGGTGTTGTTTGTGACAAATTGTAAGTCACTGGAGGTTCTATGCAGGATTGCAAAAAACTAGTGTGAGCAATAGGCAATCGCAAATCAGCATGAGTATTCAGATGTGGTGAGGGACTCACAATGTGTATCATGTTGCTTACTCTCCATTGTAGTAGGCACCACACAAGCATCATTAACTATTATTTCAGCAACATGCTCAATGTCCTCTTCATCCTTATTCTCACTCTCCTAAACAATGTTAGGCATAGGGCAAAAAAATAGAAGAGTGCTCTCTATCTAGTTGTGCTGTTTTAGTAAAAGATATAGTATCACACAACTCTTCTTTGTAACATTCCCTTTGTGATAAAGGCACATCAGCAGTGCATTCAACAAATTTGTTATAGTGATTGTTCATTCTTGTATATTCAAATGATAAAAGTTGATTTTCAGCATTACAAGCAAGCCAATACAAGTGCAAGAGTGAGTAGTAAGTTTTAGAGATGAGCAAAATTTGGATTTCAAAATTGAGACCTTTCATAAACCTACTCATTGTAACTTTCAGACATTCATCTAGGCCATTAAACATTACACAAACCTTAAAGTCACGAAAGTATTCAGTTACAGTAATACTATCTTGCCTCAAGTTGTTTAATTTGTTGAGCAAATGATTAGCATAATATGCAGGAATAAAAACATCTCTAAAATGAAGTTTGAAGTCTTTCCAAGATTCTAAAACTTTATTATGCTTACAAATATATTTCCATTCAAAGAAGGTACCTTCAGTCAAAGTACTAGAGGCAATGTAAATCTTTTCTTTCTCAAACAAGTCATGTTCATCAAAATCTTTATCTACTTTCAGCTCCCAATTAATGTATGTGTGAGGATCAAATTTTCGAGTAGAATAAGGTATAAACGAACCGAATACTTACAAAATATTATCATGTACCTGAAGTTGATGCGATTTCACATCTTGTCGAGAATGTAAGTCGTAAGCTCCCTTTTTCCTTGTTGTGCCTATCATGGTTAGCAAACAGCAAAACAAATTAGCAAAGAGATGTTGTGGCACACTCTACTTCTCTCAAACCTGCACAACCAAGTTCTTACATGTTCTTACCTTGCTTAACACGAGGGTGATAGCTACCAACAAGTCGGCAATGAGGAAAATGAATGTATCGGCACCGCAGCACAACAATGTCCAGCTGTAGTGGGATGTATGTGGAGCTATAGGATGATTGAAAGTGTTACACAAGAAAAATACAAGTACCATGTTAGTTAAAAGCAAGCTGAGTAATCGTTCAAAGCTGATACTGTGCTGGTCCTAGGCTAAAACCTGTGATAGAGACGCGAGCTTGGACACAAATGAAGGTCACAAGAACATTGTGGAAGGAAGAAATAGCCCTCTTTGTTTTTTTGTTTGCTTTTTTTCTCTCTGTTTTTTTTTTTGGACTAAAAATAGATGCAATAAGTACAGATAGTATATGCTAGATCTCTTTTGTGATTGCGATGTGCTCGGGTGGAATTTTTTGGCAAGTGAGCATCCGTTGGAAAGTTAACGCAGAGATCTTTTCAGATTGTGCAAAAATATTACAAACAACCAACGGATCACAGAGATATGGCTATTTTCTTCTGCAACAAATTATGTTACCCAAATCTGTTGTTTCCAACAAACTCGGATCTGAGTTATATTTCATCTTTCTGTTGTAGATCAGATGCAAAGACATGTATAAACCAAACAAATGTACTGCACCAAAATTAGGGATGGTGATTATGCTGGATTTGAATATTCAAATGTGACGCTGGAGCGTGACAAGAACTCGAAACTCTAAAGGACTAAACACAAGACCAGCAACTGCACACAACGATGCACCCAAAAACTCAATAAGCCCGAACTATATGGTACTAATAAACAGGCTAAAAAGGCTATGGGATTATGGAAATTAATTTGCAATTTTTTTGGCTTTTCTGGACTCTAGGTAAATAACAGATTGGATTTGAAATCTCTCATCGAACAATCTTGAGCTCTGATGCCACGTGATGTGAGGTTCGGTCTGTATCTTTCGGTGGAGATCGTAATCACGATTGGTGGGAGGAAGCCACGTTCACGACCCGACTACAACTGTCCACGAAGTTGCGCCTTAGCGGCCGATACATCGATTCCAGAAGTTGAGCGTGAACTTGTGAAGCGCGATCAACCGGCCACGAGGGCACTCGTCTTGCAAGCAATCATAGAACAAGCAAGAACGAGATGAACAAGCACTGAATTGCTAGATAAAAATATGAGTTCAATATGAAACAATAAAAGGTGGGGTTCCGATGGCAAGCAGACAGGCAATCTAGTCGACACACGCGATGCAAGCGAAGTAGCGACGGCTAAACTTCAATCTATCAAAACTCAAGTGTTCTTGGTGGTGGCTGAGGCCTTTAACTAGAGTGAAAGACCACCAGAGGGTGCTGGGGTCGTCCTCAAACTCTAGGACACGCCCCTAATAGGCTCAACTCGGTGCACGGGACAACAGCCCAAGTTGGGGTAACACAGTACCTTCTATAACAAAATATTGATTGGCACTGACCCAAATGTTGTATGAAGGTGGGGTCAGATCTGTTGGAAAGTAGACTTGATAAGCTTTTTCGAAAGTACTTGAACGCCCAAAACGGTGCCCGTATGAAGTGGTGGTAGGCATTAGAAGTTGGTGCTGTCCTGCGTTCCGAATCCCTCCTGCGCGACTCCATCTTCTGGTTGGTTTTCTCTTTGGTTCCTAAACAACACAAGAGTACACAGATTTCCATGGTCTAAAGAAGTTGAACAAGAGACTAAGAGTGAACTTACTTGATGACTAAGTTGACGTGCATGGGCGCGAGTCATAGGACCTGTAACCAGAACATATGCAGGTGTAGGGGAGGAGGATGTATCGATGGTACTGATGTCCTGATCAGTTCATCTTCCAATCACTGAACTATCTGGTGAACCCGCTGGATTATCTGGTGTCTGTTCGATTCTACAAAGTGACTGATCACAAAGATATAGTCACCGGATAGTCCAGTGAAGGCGTCAAAATGTTCGGTGACCTCAAGGAATTGCAGAATCAAGGATTTTTTTTCTAGAATTCAAGTGTCCTCGTGGAAGAACCATATAAATATCATACTTGTCTAGAAAGAGAACTCTCAAACACTCCTTTGCAAATAGATAACCTTCGAAGGGTTCATACTTTTTACAAATCACAATAAGATTGAGCGAGTAAACCCAAACGAGAAGGCGCCAAAAAGTAAATGTATGAACCCATGTTCATGATCCGTGTAAGTGGAAGTGAAGTCTTAGAGACTGTTAGACACAGGGTTCAATAACATGAAGCGCACAATTGCTTTAGTTATCCCTCTTAGGAGTGTGTGAATTCATATGAACAATGTAGTCACTTTCTCCGGGGATAACAATTCCTCCATGATTTCTATATGCAATACATGCTCAACAAGCTAGCCAAATACAAGGAATTTAAAGCATGCCATGTAAATGCAAGAAAATTTAAAGACATTGCATAAAAGAAACCTATTCAACACCAAGTTTGCATCTCAAGCTTGTTCACCATAAGCCAACCGCCCTGCCTTGACATAGCCAAACCACCTTCTCAAGCTCTTCAACCATGCTTATGGATATCTCAAGATGGTAGGCATTGACTAATTTTTTTTCATTTCTTTTATCTTTTTACACATGATGCATGATAGTGCAACACATCTAGTTCATGAAGGAGTCCTTACTACCAGGCAAGACAAGAAAAGAAACCTACTCAACTATGTACAAAAGAAAACCTCCTTGAACAGTATATTGTCATTGAAGCTCAATAGCATGGTGGACTTCTAGAATCTTCAATTTGCTTCACGGTCCACCACTTTGGTCCCTTCACCTCTTCTTATGAACCCAAGAGAGTTTAGACTTTTTCCCTCGATCCACTATCACCTTGGGGACCCAATACCTTTCTGATTGTTCATTTGTTATTTGGTGGTCCGAGCGGCTTTGCCTTCACCTTTTGATGTGTACGTGGTTTCTGATTTTTCGTCAGGTCGTGGTAACTCTCAATTAAGTGGAGATGCGACATACAATCGATCCGGTCACAAATCAACATGATTCGAACTCTGCAATCGCAGCACCACGTCTCCTCAGATTATCAACATGCATACACGATTGACCTCACCAAGAAGGCTAATCTCAGCCTGTGAATCGAAGAACACAAGTAAGAACAAGGAAGAATAGAACTTAATTGCAAAATCTGACTAACAAACTGTCAAACAGTGAAACTGTTTGATAACAGATGAAAACTAATCAAAACCTAACCCTAATAATGGCGGCTACTGATTATACAGAGTTTAGGACAACCTTAACACTGACATTAATGGACCTTAGAAAGATAGACGGCCCAAAAGGTCAAAAGATAGTGTCGCAGCACTAGAACAGTTTCTGAACATCATTTTGTTTTAACGATTCCCGATGACTGCGGTAATTTTAGGAGATGAGACCGGCCGTTGGAAAGGTTATCTTATTAGCTTTCCATTTATATCTAGAACATCCAAAATGGATCTCTATGCAACCTGGACGACCGTTTTAGTACAGACTGGTCCTGAAACCCGGGGCAACTCGACTTCGAGTTGGATTGACTCTCCTCCAGGGTCAAACGTGTCTTTCTGGTCTTGAGCATCTCCAAATCCTTCTTTATGGTTCCTTTGATGTTCTCAATGTTCCTAATCATAATTAAATCATTAGGTAGACATCTATTCTCAAAGGAAGGAAGATTTATGTTTGGTAACGAGCTCACCTCTAATTTCAATTGTTGCGCACGAGTTATAGTAGGTGGAGGAGCGTTGTGTGTATCCAATGAAGAGATGTACTCATCATCCTCCCCCTCTTGAATCGAAGTCGTCCTCGACTCAAACTCATCTCCTTCTCCGATGTGGCCTCATCGTGTTGAGGGTGTGAGCTAATTCTTGTTCGCTCCCAGAGTCAAGTCAATCTAGTGCTCAATCCCTCGAATGGGTGGTAGTTCTAAAGGTGCCTCGAGTGAAAAATTATCAGGATACATCTGCAAAAGGTTAGCAACAGGAGCATTCAAAGAAGAAACAAGATTCTCAAGCGAAAATATTGCATCGTTGCATGTTAAAGTATAACATGAAGGATTTTTATTATAAATTTCAGTAAGATCAGATTTTATTGCAAGCATTACAAGACTTTTCAAATTTAATGCTTGCTGATTTTCAGATGTAGGAGGATGTTCTTTCTTTTTATTAGTAAGTCTATCCTTATCAGCTTGTACAATTTCAGCAAGGGTCAAAGGTAGTAAAGTAATTTTCTTTTCTTTATGTATGAAGGTATATTTATTACTCTTACCATAATGGATAGCACCATTATCCTATTCCCATGTACAACCCAATAACAATGAACAAGCTTGCATAGATACAACATCACAATCCACAAAATCAACATAGGTGCCAATGGAAAAAGGGACTTAATAAGTTTTCGTTACCTTTGCCTTACCGGAGTCGTTTAACCACTGGATATGGTATAGATGTGGATGTGGCCGTGGGGGCAAGTCAAGCTTAGAGATCAAATTAGTACTCACTAAGTTGTTGCAGCTCTTACCATCAATGATCATGCGTGCACGTCAGTTCTTGATCATAAAGTAAATCTGAAACAGAAAATGGCATTGAATCTAATTAGGGTGTCCCTTTGCGGAGAGCGCTAGTTGGACAATGATGATCCTGTAGGCCGAAGTATCTTCAGCACCAAATACTGGGCCCTTATCATCGTCAGGAGTCTTATCATCAGATTCTTTGTCTTCAACATTCGAAGTACTTATGTATCTTCCATCTTCATTAAAAATGTACGCTTGCCCGCAGATGGGCAACCTCGCTGCATATGTCCCATGCTATAACATTTATGGCACTTGATGTTGGTGGAGCGTCCTGTCAAGATACTAGAGGATGTACTCTTGTTGGGTACCTGCAAAGAAGGCTTATCGAATCTGAAGATTGCATTGAAGGGGCTGGTTTCGGTGCTGCAGCAGTGTTGATTGTTGGTGGCGTACGTGTGGTCGAAGAAGAAAATGTCGACCGTGGAGTGTATGCACTTGTACTGTTCTGGAGTTATCGTCCCCGCAATTTTTTTCTGCTAGCACAGCAAAGTGAAACAATTGCTCGACAGTATCATATTCTTTATAATTAACGATGTCTTGAATTTAACAATGCAAACCACCATAAAAATGATATATAGTATCCTCATTGTCCTCATCTATCTCACAACACATCATACTTTTTTGTAATTTAGCAAAATAATCTCGAACAGATTTATCATGTTGTTCTAAGCGTTGCAATTTTTTACGCAAATCTCTTTGATAAGAAGGAGGAACAAAATAGTTACGCATAGCATCTTTCAATCTATCCCAATTATTAGGTTACAAATGCTTTGCAAAGATCAGTCTGCAATAGTAAAGCAAAATCTCTAAACTCACTAGTAGCTTGTCTAACTCTATGTTATTCAGAAACAAAGTGAATATAAATTTTGCTCTACAACCATCTCTTAATTGAGATAAGCTTCAGCATCATAATTAACAAAAAAGGGTGAGATGGTAACCTTAATTTTAGCGAAAGGTTTATAAGGAGCACGATGTTCATTACCTCTCATACCTTGGTGGTTACGACGTTGACGATTGTGGAATCTGTTTTCTTGTTCTCTATCGTTGTCAACGTCATCCTCAGAGTAGTTCTCGTCATTAACTTCCTATTTCTCTTGCTCTCTCTGTTGTGCTCGACGTCTCTAAAAGGTTGTCATACGAGTTGAGAGACGCAGTAATTCTTGGTTCATTGTCTGAAAGTGCATCTCCATTGCATTGAATTTCTCAGTCATCCTCTGATTAAACTTAGCAAAGTCATTCCGAGAGTTGGTGATTTTGACTGACACTACATGCCAACAAGAGTAAACATTGTTAGCTTGCTCATGAGACAACATAGTGATAGAGTCATATTTATTCTTAAGAATATAGTAACGCTCTTCCTTAGCCTCAGCGGAGCCCTCATATATATTTTGCAATTGAGACAAATTTCATGAGCGGTGCAAAAAGCATTGATCTAAAAAACACATTCTTAAAAATGCACCAAAAGATAGCATTCTTGGCCTATACATTAAACTTGATAAAGATAGGATCAAATCTCTCATTCTCATTTGTAGCATTTTGGGTCACTTGCCACACTTTCCCATCGTCACAAAAGAGCCCAAGCCCAACCTGTGGCCAAATATTCATGACGAAATAATATCGTCACAATCATGATACATGCCCACTAATATTTGACCTATCCAAATTATAGTTTTTCAACCCATTATTCTCAACATGTCACAATCCACAGAAGTCAATCTCATCTATCCAATTTTCAAAAAACAACACATATTAAACTTTATTTCATTACATAAAAAAGTTTTCTAATATAGCGTTGCCGAGATTTTGGGAAAGGTTTTTTCCCAAGATACAACTTAATTTCAGTTTTCCAATAGCTCCATATGCTATCCAATCCTAATAACTACCCTACCATTTCCTTTGGTGTAGCTAGGTTGCATTCAGCAGCACTGGAATTCCTGCTCTCCTCGGGTATATCCCAGTCCCAGCCCGGACATAACAGCCTCTATCTTGATATCCTCAGGTCATCAGATCTTCGGACATAGCAGAAGGTATGCAAGGTGTTGCCAGAATGTCTTGAGTTGCCTCGCTCTTCTGTGGTTTTTTGTTCGCCAGGATAGCAACCTGCTAGACGATAAACATAAGCATTAAACTAAAGGATTGATCATACTAGAAAACTATAAACATGGTTATCTGGCAACATTTGTCACAACTATAATGGTCAACAAAACATTACGATATTAGACAACACATTTTCAAGTACTCTGGCTGTTCAGAAAAAGCAATCAGCATTTCTTTTTTTATCAGCGCTGAAATTAACACCATTGGAATGCATAGTATAGTGGAAGAATATTAGACAAGAGAGGATAACGTCATAACCACGCAAGTCTAAGCATCAAATCATGTGGAGACATGCATTTCCCTGTGAGAATTCCAGTGACTAGCATATTTTAATAATAAAGCTAGAAGTAAACAATGACAACAAGGGATAACAGGAGAAAAGAGAGCATCAAAATACCTGCAAGTTTTCCCAGAAAATCAAGCTTTGATAGCAAAATAATTGCATCGATGTTCACTAGAGTTACGCAATAGTGGCTCAGGAAATGACACCAGATCCTGCAATTGTTCGAAACAGATAATTAGAATCTTCAGAAGCTTTGGTAAGGGAACAAACTTCAAGGGAGACTGTTTCAACGGTTTCTTCCTAACCACATACCGAAACTATGAAACATGGAAAAATAAAAACATATA
>BCLH01001494.1:37285-81547 GCA_001602315.1 Zoysia pacifica | reverse complement strand
ACAGTCGCCGGACACTCCGGCGGGAGGTCGGACGTTCCGGCAATTCTGTTTCAGGCGGCTGTTTTTCAGCCTAAAAGTGTGTTAGGGTTTGTTTTTAGGGATTTCGGTTGGAGGAATTAGTGGGGTTTGTTAGGGTTTCGACCCCCCTTAATGATCTATAAATTAAGGGGGGACGGCTAGGGTTAGGGGGGAGAAAAAAACAGACCCGGCAGATCGGCCTCAAGGGAGGACGAGCTGCTGGATCTTCCTCTGTGATCATTCATAGTGAGTTGAATAAAGTTTCCAAATTCCCAGCCATAACATCCAACAGAACCCAGTCCACTGCACTTTGGGGCTTGGAACTTTGATCTTATATTGTTCTCTGTGAAATTACAGGTTACATCTAGGAAAGATCAGCACCAGTACTGGTGCCGAAGAGACGAACCATACCGGTACATCTCAGTCAATGACTTCGCTGAGGCATTCAAAGCATTCCATGTTGGGAGTAAGCTGGGATCGGAGCTCAAGGTGCCCTTTGACCGAAGCAGGAATCATCCTGCTGCTCTCACAACATCAAAATATGGTATCAGCAAGATGGAGCTTCTCAAGGCATGTTTCTCTAGGGAGTGGCTGCTGATGAAGAGGAATTCATTTGTTTACATCTTTAAAGTAGTCCAGGTATGTTACTTGCTCCTTCAATTTTTCTCTTCTGGAACCTGACAGTAAATTCTGATGAATGTTAAATTTTCTTCTAACCAGCTCATAATCCTTGGAACCATTGCAATGACTGTCTTCTTGCGAACAAAGATGCATAGACGCAACTTTGAAGATGGAGCTATCTTTCTTGGTGCAATGTTCCTTGGCCTAGTCACACATTTGTTCAATGGGTTCGCCGAGCTTGCCATGAGCATTGCAAAGCTGCCAATATTCTATAAGCAGAGGGACCTCCTCTTCTATCCATCGTGGGCATATGCATTACCTACATGGGTGCTCAAGATCCCAATATCATTCTTGGAATGTGCTGTGTGGATTGGCATGACTTACTATGTCATTGGCTTTGATCCAAATATCGAAAGGTTCTTCCGCCATTACCTTCTGCTCGTACTAATCAGCCAGATGGCATCTGGTCTTTTCCGTCTGCTTGCTGCATTAGGAAGAGAGATGGTTGTCGCTGACACGTTTGGATCATTTGCTCAGCTCGTTCTTCTGATTCTTGGTGGCTTTTTGATAGCAAGAGGTATGCCGAGTCTCCATTCAGTCATTGTCTATAGGGCATCAGGAGCATGGGAACTAAGTTCCTTCTGTGCAGATAACATCAAGAAATGGTGGATTTGGGGCTACTGGTGCTCCCCTCTGATGTATGCCCAGAATGCCATTGCTGTGAATGAGTTCCTTGGTCATAGCTGGCAGAAGGTAATATGGTGTCTGGAACAGATCCATGCTTGAACACTCTAATGTTCAGATAGACATCTGAAAGCAATGCCTATTCTTCGAACAGGTTGTTGATCTGACACAAAGCGACACACTCGGAGTCCAAATCCTTAAGGCAAGGGGCATCTTTGTAGATGCAAACTGGTACTGGATTGGTGTTGGCGCACTGCTTGGGTACATCATGCTCTTCAACATACTCTTCGTTCTATTCCTTGACTGGCTTGGCCGTGAGTATCTATCTTATCGGCTCAAAATATAGACCTGTTCACATATTTCAAATATCTTGTGTTTGACGCTGACCTCAATTCTTGTAACCACAGCACTAGGAAAAGGCCAAGCTGTTGTTTCTGAAGAGGAACTGAGGGAGAAGCATGTAAATCGTACTGGACAAAATGTTGAGCTGCTACCTCTTGGAACAGATGACCAGAATTCTCCTTCTAATGGTCAGTAATGAACGGATTCTTATGCGAAATATGTTAAACAATATATGCCCCTGTCGCATCCTTGTAACAAGTATAGCAAATGTAGGAAGAGGAGAAATCACTGGAGTTGAGACTAGGAAGAGGGGGATGGTACTTCCATTTACTCCATTATCAATCACCTTTGACAATATCAAATATTCTGTGGACATGCCTCAGGTAAACTTGAGTTAAAGACCTCTCCTATCTTTGAAAAGTAAACTGCTGAAACTAAATTCTACGTACTAAATTTATTATTTTGACAGGAAATGAAAGACAAAGGTATTACAGAAGACAGGCTACTGCTGTTAAAGGGTGTAAGCGGTGCCTTCAGACCAGGAGTCCTCACAGCATTGATGGGTGTCAGTGGAGCTGGGAAAACAACTCTGATGGATGTCTTGGTGGGAAGGAAAACTGGTGGTTACATTGAAGGAGACATATCCATCTCTGGATACCCAAAAAAGCAGGAGACCTTTTCTCGAATTGCTGGTTACTGTGAACAAAATGACATCCATTCTCCACATGTCACTGTCTATGAATCCCTCCTCTACTCAGCATGGCTTCGGTTGCCCCCAGAAGTAGACTCGGAAGCAAGAAAGGTAGGTTACATAACCTAAATTGGGCTTAGACCTACTGCTCGTACATAAGTAAATTGCTGCCATTTTGCACTGCAACTGATCTGATAGCTAAGGCTGATTGGATCACTTCGTGGATGCAGATGTTTGTTGAAGAAGTTATGCAACTGGTTGAGCTGGCACCACTGAGGGGAGCATTAGTAGGGCTGCCAGGAGTCAATGGTTTATCCACTGAACAGCGGAAGAGGCTGACAATTGCTGTCGAACTCGTTGCCAACCCATCCATAATATTCATGGATGAACCAACATCAGGACTAGATGCAAGAGCAGCTGCAATCGTGATGAGGACAGTCAGAAACACAGTTGACACTGGAAGAACAGTTGTCTGTACAATCCACCAGCCCAGCATTGACATATTTGAAGCTTTTGATGAGGTACGTTGAAGAAATGATGAAAATTTGGGGGAGTTTCGGACAACTCGTCACATGCCGTTTTTCAACTTCTGCAGCTATTTCTGATGAAACGAGGAGGTGAAGAAATATATGTCGGACCATTGGGACGCAACTCATGCCAACTGATTGAGTACTTTGAGGTGAGATTCATTATTCACCTATTGAATAAAGCATCAAATTTCAAAAAAAAAAAAATCATAACCTTGCTTGGTGCTTCAAATATAGGGAATACAAGGAGTGAAGAAAATAAAAGACGGTTACAACCCTGCAACATGGATGTTAGAGGTGACTACACTAGCCCAAGAAGATATTCTTGGGATAAACTTTGCTGAAGTGTACAGAAATTCTGACCTGTTCCGGTATGTGAAGTGAAATCAGCATTAGAATGATGATTCTGCTTTATCTATACCTGTTCTCTTTATATCACTGAGTGTAATGCATTATTGCAGGAGGAACAAAGCTTTGATCAGTGAACTAAGCACACCTCTACCTGGATCCAAGGACCTATTCTTCAAAACCCAGTACTCACAGTCCTTCATCACACAATGCATGGCTTGTTTGTGGAAGCAACACAAGTCATATTGGAGAAATCCATCATACACTGCAACTAGAATCTTCTTCACGACAGTCATTGCCCTCATCTTTGGAACCATTTTCTTGAATCTAGGAAAGAAAATGTAAGTGCCCTTACCAAAAACTCTAATTGATAATTCATGTTAACAATTTGCGAAGAAAGTGCAGGTTCCATCCCATTATTTTGAAATTGAAAAAAGCGCTCCTGCCTCAGCGAAATTTTTTTTTTTTTGCGACAGCGAAACAGTTTATTTGACAAAGAAGCTTACTTCTGCTCCATATTTTCTCTCAGTGACAAGAGAACAGACCTTTTCAATGCTCTGGGATCCATGTATGCAGCAGTCCTTTTCATTGGCATTCAGAATGGCCAAACAGTGCAACCAATTGTAGATGTTGAACGGACAGTCTTCTACCGAGAAAAGGCTGCTGGAATGTACTCTGCTCTACCATATGCTTTTGCACAGGTAAATGGTCATAGTTGATGATGTGAATAAAAATGAAACAATGGCACCAATCTTCTGCCAACCTACTTGTGAATTCTAATAATTTTGACCTCTGAATAGGTTTTTATTGAGATCCCACACATCTTCCTCCAGACAGTTGTGTATGGTCTCATTGTCTACAGCCTGATTGGCTTTGACTGGACAATTCAGAAGTTCTTCTGGTACATGTTCTTTATGTTCTTCACTTTCATGTACTTCACATTCTATGGGATGATGGCAGTCGCCATGACACCAAACAGCGACATCGCCGCCATAGTATCAACTGCATTCTATGCAATATGGAATATCTTTGCTGGCTTCCTTATCCCCCGGCCAGTAAGTCTCCAAGACGGTCTCCTTCCAAATTGCAATATTTACATCTTCTCTATATTGTTGATGTTGAATCATACATGTCTGCATTGCAGAGGATACCAATATGGTGGAGATGGTACTCGTGGGCATGCCCAGTGGCTTGGACACTCTATGGACTTGTGGCGTCCCAATTCGGAGACATCACAAATGTTAAGCTGGAAGATGACGAACTGGTGAAAGATTTCATCAACAGATTCTTTGGGTTCAGGCATGACTACTTGGGTTATGTAGCTACTGCTGTTGTCGGATTCACCGTTCTCTTTGCATTTGTCTTTGCCTTCTCCATCAAAGTCTTCAACTTCCAAAGAAGATAAGAGAAGCAACCTCAAAAAGATTCAGCCAAATTTCAGTGTATATGCACAAAAGCAGTGTAAGATATCAAGAGTGTACATAATTGTTGACTCAATTTTAGGGAGTTAACATTCTTTTCTTCTTTCAATTCACTTAGTCCTGTGTTGAAGGAAAATATGTAAATTGTAGATCGTGCATAGTTGAGTTCAATGTAATTTTTTCTCATTAAGTTCTGTACATTTATTTCCTCAAAACAATTTTATTCATTGAATAAGGCTCGTGATAGAATAATATGCATAGAAAGAATGCACCAGATATATAAATGACGAAGTATTAAGAGCAACATTCAGGACATGGCACAGCAAGGCTATCGGATGTAACACAGGAGTGATATGCAGCTTTTTCCCTTTTCTTCTACTGCGAGGATTATCGTTCTCACTGCTGATGAACATGAATCCTGACACTATGTAAACAGGGCTCCTAAATTGCCCAAAACCTTAACACAATTAGTGGAGAATCTCACATACCAAACTGTCCTCTTTTACATTCCGCGCTAGAAGTGGTACTAGCAACCCATCACGGATCAATAAAAGAGCAGAGGAGCATACAACCGCATACGACATGACCTTCCCTTCAACCGATGCCAAAAACCAAAATCAAAGTTAATCCTAAATTACCATCTCTCTCGCCCGCACGCTTAATTCTAGCAAAAAAAGGGATCAGATTTTGCAGAGCAGACTGATGAAAGGAGGCATGGAACCCGAGATTACCGCATGTCTCAGCGTCGCACCTGCGGCCGGAGGAGCTTGCATTGCGATAGCCGCCGCAGCTCCATACCCGGAGGACACACAACCGCCACTGCAAGCTAGGCGCGAAACGAGCCTCCGTCCACCTCGACACGGAACCGTCTGCACATCGCCGGAGGAAAACGGTGCTCGCGGGTCCAATGAAGCTGGCGGCGCTCGTCGGCAGCAATGCCAAGTTTACAGAAAGACTCTTCACTGAATCTCTATTCACAAACTACTCCCAATTTACAAGTACACTCCTGATTAGTTTCGGCTAGTTACAAGCAAGCCATTCTCATTCAGTCCTTTCAGCGACCCGCCGGGCACCGCCGCCGCATCCGTTCCTTGTCGTAGAGCAATGTCCAACGCCATTGCTGCCTGCTTCGCGTCCTGGCTCGCGGCTGGATCAGGCAGCGATCTTGGGTCCAGGCCCTGAGATCGCTGCCTGCCTGCCTGCCTGGCTCCGGCAATATTCCAAGGAAACAAAGCGAACAAGCCCCATTTCGCCCTCCACGTCCAAACGAGAGGCGGTTCGCCTGAAGCTGTCTGTTCGCCGGCTCCGATGTTAGGGGCAGCACTTCAATTCTTGTCGAAAATGCATGATGCATAGGAAGCTTGTGTTTGTTTTCCTACAATTTGGACAACAAGGCCACAGCCCACAGGTGCTCCCACTCAACTCACCCCCTTCCTGAATCCTGACTGCATAGCCTGGAGCGCGCGTCTAATTTGCTGATCGCGTAAACAATTTCTGAAATATTTATGACCGTGTAACTAACACTAATTCCCAAACTCACGCCCTCTTCGGTATACTGGAATTTTCCCTCATGCTAGAGCAAATTAAAAGTGCTTACATGTTCTTATAAATTTTTTAGTTTCGTGATGCACTACGTCCAACCGCAAGACCTGAATATTTGGACCTCTTCATGGCATTGAATCCATCATTCGCTTTGATTCCGAACTGGTAAAAGCCAATTGGTAATTCAAATATGATGATATATTGGGATAATCCTGTAATATCCGTTAGCAATCAAATCATGATTCTGTAGATAAACATGCATGTCTCCGTCGACAAGTGGCAGTATTGTAGCAGATTTCACGATAAAATCAACAACTGAATCGCGCACAGCATATGAACACCTTATGACTAAGTCGTGTATCATTTTGTTTGGATGGAACCAAGAAGCTAACATCAATCATTTGGGTGCATGGCATGTCATCTTGATAAAAGGTTGACCTTTGGATAGTGCGTCATGAATGATTGATTTCAGTTAAAGTCATTTCGAGAGTGGTGAGTTGACTGCAGTGAAGCCATCAAACAGTAGCTAAAATTTTAGACCTCCTTTGGATGCGAGAATTTTTCATTTTTTCTGTGAAATTAGATTGATTCCTATGAATGGCTTATTTGAAATGTAGAATTTTCATAGAAATCGAATTCATAGGAATCAGTTCAATTTCACAGAAAAAACGCAGGAATAGAAAATTTTTCCTTCAATTCAAAAGAGGCCGAAATTTCTGTATTCCAAAGGAGGATTTTCGTAAGAACTGTGCAAAAATTTCATAAGAATCAATTCAATTTCACAGGAAAAACACAGAAATAAGAAAATTTTCTTTCAATTCAAAGAAGGCCGAAATTCTTGCGAAATTCTTGTGAAATTCCTGCATTTCAAAGGAGGATTTTCGTAGGAATTATACAAAAATTTTACAGAAATCAGTTCAATATCATAGAAAAAAACGCAGGATTAGAAAAAAAATTTCTTCAATCCAAAAGGAAGCCTAAGAGTACAGAGCATTGAGCTAGTCTGACAGAGCAAAACCAAAATCTGATGGTGCAGATCATTTTTCGCGCATTGAACTCCAATCGTATTCTGTCACCTGTTTTTCGCCTCCCATGCTCCTTTCATACGCAAACCACTCTTCTTTTGAAGATGTCAAAGTCCACTCAATCCAATGGCGTGTTAGCTAATGTGAACACACATCATACTCATTTTGCCTTTCTCATTCCCGTTTGCTGCAGCTTTCAAGAACTAATCCATTCTCTTGGTTGACATGGAACCAATCCAAGGCTATTTTTATGCGCAAGACCTGCATATCACTGTCTCACAGTGACATTTGCGAGCATCTTCCAAGGTATCCCACAGCTCAGAATTAGATTCGGTATCGCGGGGAGCAGTATGATTGTCATACTAGGTTGTCAGTATGAACATGTGAGACAATCATGCACTGCAAATGCTGTTTAAGAAATTAATTCAATTCTGTCGATAGCTGTTGAAACAGTGTGAGAGGGACTAGGGAGCATGGGGTTAGGTTAGGTAAGAAGGCCAGCTCTCCAGCCAGGCTTCTCCTTACATATACAGGACACCAGAGCCAGTGCTAGAACCAGCTGTTAAACCTTACTACTATAGTTGCGTGGAAGCTAGAGGAGAAGACGATGGACCCGCAGGAGCAGAGCGAGGATCGGAAGTTGTCGGCCATGGAGCATGTCAAGAAGCGCCATCACGAGAAGGGCTTCCTCTATGCCTGGTGAGTCAGTGACGCACACCAGTTTCAACTGCTCGCGTTTGTATGATCTACGCGGCATTTCTCATGTGTTCCGTGCTGAAAATTTTCTGTACTTTTGGCTTGCAGCTTCTTCACGCTGTGCTGCTGCTTCTGCTGCTACGAGGCGTGCGAGCACTGCCTCGAGTTCATCTGCTGCTGTGGCAAGAAGGACGAGTGAAAGTTTCAAAGTTTGTTGTTTCAGTTGTGAGACGTGATCAATTTGCTGGGATTATTGTTGCTCGGAATAAAATGCCTCGTCGTGATTCATTTCTTTGGGTTTTTTTTTTTGTTGTTGCGAGGATGGCATTGTTGTACTCGTACATGTGACTGTAAATTTGTGATTCGTTATTGCTCTTGTTTAAGAAATTGAGTATTATAATTCGTTCTATTTTTTTAAAAAAAAACCGCTAAATGGGTTAGCTTCTTAGATTTCACAGTTTATGCTAGATTACGTTTGAAAAAGTCTACGAAGGCCCAAATTATTATGACCCACGAAGCCCACCAATACCCAAGCAAAAATAAACCGCTTGACATCATTCACGGATTGCCACTGAGTATGGGCCGGCGCGCACGGCAGTGACCAGTGAGCGGCAGTCCACTGCCAACCATATCTCCCTCATCCACACGACGCGACACGACACGACAAATGGTGCGGAAACAAATAAATCAACCGAACGCGAGTAACCCTAAACCCCAATCTCCCCGCCTTCCAATCCCGATCTCGCCGCCGCCGCCGTCGCAGCCACGGGACTCCCGGCCGGCTCTGCGGAGCGCCGGCCCGCCTTGGCTTCACCCGAGGTACGTTGAATCATCCTCCACGCAACTACGCTCCTCCTCTGGAATGTTTCGACTATCGGTGGCGCTGTAGGTTCGGTTTCGTCTGTCTCCGCGTGGTGTTCGGAATCGCTGGTTGATTCAGGGATCGAGGAGGAGTTTATTTTCCGCTGGTTGAATGATTGGGGATTGGGCTTGGGTGATCTGGTTGGGGCTGCTATCTCAGGGATTCGTCTTCGCTGCGTGGATGTTCCGTGGAGCGGGTGCCTTGGGCGCTCCTTCCATGCTAACGGTGGGGTGCCCTTGGACTTGGCGCTAGAAGATTTTAGCGTAGTATCTAACTGAATGGGGCTTCTTCCATGATTTCGCGTTCGTCGTTGATCATGGAAGGTTATGGTTCAGCTTGGTTGCTGCTCTGGGGATGTTCTAGGTGCACGTTTTATTATGTTAGGATGTGGGATCGATTCATTCTGTTTATCCTGTGCTGTGTGATTTGAAGAAACAACAGATGCGCTTCCGTTTCGTTTGTTTACAAAACGTTGACCATTGTTCCAGCAATACTGGACACCTTGCGTTATCCCAGCAGTGTCATGGAATTGTTTCACCATTAACCAGATTTCAATGTTTATGCATGTTCTTTTGTTGTAATTGTAATGCCTTGTTATATCTTTTGTCATTCAAGCTTGGTGGCGTGATTGCTCTCATATTCCTTTTATGCGTAGGGAATCCTTTTATAAGGCTGATACCCTTGGGAAATTTTTAAGTACATTAGCTCTAAATAATCATGATAATTTACATAATGATGCCCCTGCCTGAACCAGCATTTTTGTTTAATTTCGTGCATTTTGAACTAGTCACAGAGTTTTTTTTTTGTGGATCTGATATGCCTCGGCTTGTATTGTTCATTTCAGATATCTGGATTGAAGTACACCCTGGAACCGCAGGAGTTCTGAAAGGAGATTTTTGTAATGGAGTTCTCGAAGCAAGGGCAGGCACCCATGTCAACCAACATTGAATCTCAACCTCTACCCTCTTCAAATGTCCAATCTAACCAACCTCAGTACCCAACTATTTTTTATCCATCCTTGCCTGGTAACATGGGTGCGCAGCCGATGTTCTCAATGCAAGCTTCAGCACCAGTTAGCTCTTATTATATTGTGCCTATGGGTCAACAATCAGTCCAAACTGGTGCATCCAGGCCTGAGGCTTTGCGTCCTTTAGGGGCACAGCCATTACTGAGCAGAGTGTCATTAAGGCCACCACAACAGATGCTAAATATTCAAACATCTTTGCCAACAATGGTTGGATCGCAACCGTCACCATCCACTCCAGGCAAAAAATCGCAACAGGCGCTTGCTTCTCCAAAGGTTCAGATGCTAAAATCTACACCGCTACAATCATCCAATAAACGTTCTGCTCAGAAGGAGGCACCATCAAAGGTTCAACCGCAGCAATTTGAATCTGTTAGATCCAAGTTCAGGGAGTCACTTGCTGCTGCACTGAAAACTGATTCTGATCAACAAAATAAGAGTCAAGCTTCTGAAAACGTGCACCCTGATGGGCCAGCAGGGAAAATGAAGCCTGCAGAGGGAGATGCAGTGCAGGATCCAATGATAAACATGTCAAAAGATTTGAGCACAACCAGTTCAGTTCCAGGCACAACTATAGATATCAAGAAATGCGAGGAAGATGAGAAGTTAAGCAGTGATTTAATTCCAAACATTATCACAAGTGTAAATGGTGGCATGCAGCACCAGTTAAATCATGTTTCTTCAGAAGATGAATTATTAAGTCAGTGTATGGTTGCAGCCGATGAGCTCTTGCAAGGTCATGGACTTAGTTGGGTTTCTGATTTTGATACTATTTCTGATCCTATTACAGAGCCTGATCTAAAAAGGCTGAGAACTTACGATGTGGACTCAGGGGTTTCAGAATCTCTGGCTGAGCCTGAGCCAAAAAGAATAAAATCTTCCAGTGAGGCAGCAATAGATAACGATAGCATTGTTCAAAAGGCTGAAAGCTTGGCATTTAAAATTGAAGAGGAGTTGTTCAAACTGTTTGGTGGAGTTAATAAGAAGTATAAAGAGCGAGGCAGATCTCTTTTATTTAATTTGAAGGACAAAAGCAATCCTGAACTAAGAGAGAGGGTACTGTCTGGAGATATAGCGCCTGACCGTCTCTGTTCAATGACTGCAGATGAACTTGCCTCAAAGGAGCTCTCACAGTGGCGATTGGCTAAAGCTGAAGAGCTTGCACAAATGGTTGTACTTCCTAATACTGAAGTTGATGCTAGGCGTTTGGTTAGGAAAACACACAAAGGAGAGTACCGAGTTGAAGAAGAGCCAGATAGTATATCAGTGGAGGTTGAGCTTGGAGGTAATCTTACCAATAGCCCGTCGAAAACTATGGAAGTTCAGACCAAGTCTAATGACAAAACAAGCACTGAAGATAAAGCTGGTGATCAAGAAATAAGTAAGGAATCGGACAGCAATTCACAGGACAAGGATGGTGGAAAAAGCAGCAATGACTTGTCAGGTGGTATAGACTATATTGATGGTGAAAAAACTGATATAATACAGGATCTTATTTTGGATGACACGAAGGATGCAGATAATCTTCCACCAATTCCTTCATTGGATGAATTCATGCAGGGCTTACATTCGGAACCACCTTTTGTTGATATCTCAGTTGGGACTTCGCAAGAGGATGGCAAAGATCCTGAGGAATCTGACACTGCATTGGAGTCTGAGAAGCTTCCTGAGACAGAAGATAAGGTTTCTGCACCGGCGGGTACTGCACCTGAATCAGATAAGTCATCTCCACAGACTAAGAGTGAGCCCAAATTAGAGTCGCCTAGGTTTGAAAAGGGGCAGAATTCAGACCACACAGAATCGCGTGAAGGAGATGTGAAGCAAACTAATGATAACTCTGTTAATACTGATGCTGTTGTGCACAGTATGGCAGCTACTCATCCTTTGATACATGAGAGTATATGGGAGGGTGCAATCCAACTAACTTTGTCGTCACTCACTAATGTTGTTGCCGTCTTCAAAAGGTTTGTTTTATCTGCATCTTTTCATTGGATGGCTCTCATTTAGTATTAGCACATTATTTACACTGATGTAACATGTTTGTTGTTGCTGTCTTCATCTTCTTAGAGAATTGAGACTGTCCCTAGGTTATCTTTTTTAATACTCTTATTTAGGACAGAATTTGTTTGTCCAAAATTTGTTTATAATTATTTTTTGAAGTTATGCAAATACACCATTTCATATTAGAAAGGCACCTCCAAACAATATCGTAATCGTGGCTTGTAACATGGTTACATGGGGGAAGCCATTCTAAATTAATTACTCGTGAGTAATATGCTTCAAATTTTTAATTGATTGTAGCATGGTTACATGATGATATCTTGAGCCGATGGATAGTATGTGGTGCTCTCCATCATCTGATATTGTAATGAATGCAATTATACTTTTATCCTCATCTCAATGCAATCAAGAGATAAAGTAATAGCTATTCTGTTTGCTCTTTCTTTATATCTTTATTGCAAGTTTTGTATAATTTATATAGACCTTGTTTATTGATTCACTTGCGGGTTTCATAGTTCTTTATTTTGTTTTTTTTTATTTTCTTAAGTCAGCTGTTTCCTCTGGATCTTTTCTTATAATACCTATAATCAGTTTCAATTGAAAATGGGTAGAGGATACTAGGATGTATGGCTTGATTGGCTATAGTGGAAATATCTGGGCATATATAGCTTGTAATTATTTTTGGCTATAATTCAATTATATAATAATAATTTCATTGCCTGAATTTGTTGCGTTGTATTACTGTCTTTTATAAATGTGGATGTCACTTTCCTACAGACTACTAATGCATGCAGTGAGGTGTGTTTATTCTATTTGGGTTGCAGCTAAACATGTTAAATTTTAAATTGTTTTCAGTGGTGAAAAGCCGCCACAAAAAGAATGGCGTAGCTTTGTTGAGATTAAGGGAAGAGTTAAACTTGGTGCTTTTCAAGAGTTCATCGAACATCTTTCCAAATCTAGAAGCCGTGCTATAATGGTAATTCTTATTTAGCTTGTGTATACACTCTTCTTACTGAAAGGGCATGGATTAGTATGTGCAGTTTGGTGTTATGTGAAAATACCTCATGATTGTTCCAAAATACCTTGGATGTTTGCCTCCTCGCATAACTGTCTAAAAATCCAGTTCCCACAATGCAATTGTGGCCCTGGATCCGATTGGTTAAATTTCAGACGTTACAAAATGTAAGCAATTAAAACACTTAGGTTTAAGGATTAATTTATGCTTTTGTGATGGTTTCTTAATTGTCTATTGTGTATGAATAACAAAAGACATCCATTGCATCATTGTGTTAATGCATACATGCAAAAGGCACAATAGATATCCTATTTTGAACTTTATGTAACTACCTGGACCCCGTTGCCTCGACAACCTTGTTTTTAAACTTATAATGTAATTTGGGCATTCCTTGACTAGATGCTCTAAAAGATGTGCATTATTTTGTCGTGGATTAACATGCATACTGGGATTACTTCTGTTTTATGTTTGTTATCTGAAATTTTTTTCTGCCCCGTGCTAAGTTGTTGGATAGCAATCACGTAGATCTAACTACCTGGTGATTTTATAGATAATTGAACTTTGTTGGAAGGAGGGTTCTCCAGAGAGTGGTCGACAACATCTCTTGCAGGTTATTGATCTATTCTTTGCCACTCACCACTGCAGGAGTTATTTTACATCAATTTGAAGAATGAATTGACTAAATTTGCATATGCATGTGCAGACTATCAATTCATATATTTCAGACGAGAGAGTAGGATTAGCTGAGCCTGCAGATGGAATAGAGCTGTACCTGTGCCCTTCTCAAGGGAAAACGGTGGAGACCCTTTCTCGGCACCTGCCAAAGGAGCACTTGGAGTCTCTTGCTGTTGGGGAATCATCCTTCATTGGTGTTGCCGTCTGGCGGAGGCCCAACGTTCGTAGGGTACCCTCACACCATAGACGCCATGATGATTCCAAGAGGCAGTCAATCCTTGGGAAACCGCAGTTTAACAATTCAACCTCTATGCCGTCCTTGCCTCTGAACTCATACGGTGCACCACCAGGATTTCTGAGTCAACCTCGCCAGCACGAGGAGGATGCAACTGATGATGTTCCTCCGGGGTTTGGCCCTGGTGTTGCTAGGGATGAGGACGATCTTCCTGAATTTAACTTTGTTAACGCATCAAATCCTGCTGCTAATGTAAATGCACATGCCTACAAGGGCCAGCTGCATGTACCATCTGCTCGCCCAGCAGAGCAAATGAGGGAACTGGTGCAGAAGTATGGTAAAAGATCGTCTGTTGGAGCCCCATCCTGGGATGATGATGATGACGATGACATACCTGAATGGAACCCCAACCAGGCCACCGGCCAGCCAATTAGGTCACCCTTACTGCCACCCGCCCCACAGCAACAGCCATTGCCTCCACCACCTCGCGTTCAGCAGATGCATCCTTATCACCAGCAGCAGAATTACATCAGTCCAAACGCACTGCAGACCCCGGTGCCCGCGAGTCCAGCGCCGTCCCAGGCTTTCCTCCGGACCCAGCAGCTCCAGCTTACTGCGCAAGCCTTGCAGCAGCCCAGCGCTTGGTATCAGGCGCAGGGAACGGCCACTGCTTCGGCGGCTAACATTGTACAGCATCCCCAATATGGAGTCGTGCCCAGTAATAGCAGCGTCCAAGGCTACGACGCTGGCGGCGTGGGTGGTATGGCATGGAGGCCGAGATAGAAGTGCGTAAAATTCAATTGCTTTTCTTTGTGGTGTGGTCATTACAACCTGCGCGCGTCCGTTGTAGGGGTGTCTATACATTTTTGTTCATGTAAGTATCAGCTTTGTACACCCGTACAAAGGATGTAATCTTGATAGACTAGAGATAGTAGCTGGTTGTATTTCATTTTACTCTGAATTGAACAGTGGTTACGCTTCCCGGACCAGTATGTGCCCGTACTCTAGTCCCTGCGAATAACAATAATATTGTAATGTAGGGTTTGAGTTTTAAAAAAATAAGACAAAAGAGTTCGTTTTGAACAAACATACGATCTTCAAAGTATAATTTTTATTTTTATTTTTTAAAAAAATATTTATTCAAAAGTAACATATTTATATTTTTATAAAAGTACTACAAATTTAATCATATGATTTTTTATATTCTTAAACTTAATAATAAGTTAAAACTTATTTGTAATTTATATTATTAAAACATTATTTTAAACAACTTTTTTTTTTCAACCGGAGAGGATGTCGCACTGATAGACACGAATCCAACTGTACCTTATCGTAACAGTGACGTCGCGTAGCATGTATTTGTCAGATTTTGATGTTCGCTTGGTTTCTAACTGTTCTGTGCTGTTTACCATTGCTAGAGTTGGCCGTCAATTTTTTAATACAGGCACACTGCAGTACGATTACCACCCCAAGGCACACTTCCTGTCTTTTACAAGCTGCTTGTTCACAAAATCATAAAAAAGTTCAATAAGTTTATTAACCAGGAAACCATCTGCACGCACACGCGTAAACATGTGCTTATGGCTGATGTACATCTTCAGTGTACATTACCACCTCGTGCTGTTACACCAGAACATAGAATGCGGACGCACGTGTCCAGCAAACTCCAGCGCCGTGGGCGGCAACGCCCACGCCCACGGCGGAGTCTGCGTCCTCTCTGAGCACGTGCACGGCCTGCTCCGTGCCATGGCATATACTCTGGGATCCAGTAGCCATATACACACCCTCCCTCTATGACTGACCCTTGTCTAAATGAGAAATCTCATTCAGAACTTGATAACTTGTTTTGGATGGCTTCCATGTTTGCCCATGGCCTTCTCTAGAGCCAAACTGAAATCACTCAAGGGGCTCAGCTCCATCCTGCAAATGTGTTTCAAAAAAATTCACATCTCTGTTTGCACCTATATGAGAGAGTATCTAGGTCCAGCATCTAACATCAATTGAATCATACTACAAAATTTCACATACTCGTATTTAAGTTTGCCTTCGTGCACCAGGCCCAACAGGTAGTCTATCGTTGTCCTGCAGTCTTCTGCCTCATCTGAGTTCATCCACTTCTGTAGCCAGAACCCTCGGAGGGAAAGGTCCTTCAAAAAGCATGTCATCATGTTAATATACTCACAAAATTGACGAAATGATCACAATTAACCCCTCAAACTGATAACCTAATATATATTGGAATGAATGGTTGTTTTAGCTCGCTGAATTCAGAGCGTATTCTTTGATTGGCAATCTGTTATGAGAACATCAACAACAAATCCTTTTTTCCAAAGTAAGTTGAGGTAGGTTAGAGATGAAACCAAGAGACAAACTATAAAGGATTTGTTTCCTTAAAAAATGACTATGCGCTTAAAAATTATGAGAACATCCTTGGCACATTCCAGAAAGCAGTGAGAAAAACGATTATGCGCTTACAATAAGTTAGGAAGCCCCATTTTCCAGGACCATGATCTGATGAATACTGACCTTAAAAATGAAATATGAAGTAGGAACAGTGACAGGTTTCTTGGACATTCCACCATATGTCACCATAGTACCTCCTTGCCTAAAGAGAAGCTATGGCAACACATGAAAGGAAAACAAATAATTCTATATTTTATCAAATTTGAGCATGTTACCTCAAAAGTTTCAGTACTAAAGAAGCCGCGTTCCCTCCAACACAATTGAATCCTAATGCAGGTTCTGGCAAAGCACCCTAATATCCAGAGAACAAAACATTATACAGTTAAGGGTTTCCTCAAACTGAAAAGGAAAAATCTTATTTCTTCATATTCTTCATATAAAAAAGGGCAACCCATTGCACGTAGCTCCTGCTTGTGCAGTGTCCGGGGAAGGGTCCGACCACTTTGGGTTTTTGTACGCAGCCTTTCCTTGCATTTATGCAAGAGGCTGTTTTCTGGACTCAAACCCATGATCTTATGAAGGGTCACAAGGCAACAGCTTTACAGCTGCGCCAAGGCTCCCCTTAAAAAGATCCTACGTGTCCATAGAACAAAAAAATACAAAATAAAATATATTCTAACTTTCGGTAGTAATAGCAGTATTAGTAAAAAGTAATTCCAATCAAATAGTTTGTTACTACATTTGAGATTGGGAAGAACAATCTTTCCTCTAAGTTGAGAAAAATACAATCTGTTTTAAGTTCTCCAACAAAGGATTTTTTTCTTTTATCAAATCACATATGGAATTATGTGAAGGAAAAAAATAGAGCAAACAAAGCCAAATAATAGTCGTCAGGGATGAGCAGTGACTGGAAAACCGGTACAGGCAGAAGGGCTACCAGCAAACTCTTGACATTCTTGATGTCTAGCTGTGATTCCATGAAGACCTCATCTGCACCAAGTTGTTTGAGTTTGTCCTTTGCTTCTTCTGACCCAGACCTACATCCACGTAATACAATGGATTAGTGAATTATTAGAGGCAAATAATTAATAGGACCCTTAGAACTTCAAAAAAAAAAAAGAAGAGAAGTTGTCTTGTGCCAACCGATCCCTTATAACGTTGATGGTGTGAATTCCGTGTAGTTTAGCGAGCTGAACAATGCATTGGCCAACAATGCTCGTGGCACCATTCTGGACAACAGCATCGCCTGAGAGTAGAGATGGAGTCTAATAGATTATGCATTATGTGGAAATGGGCAAAGCGCAAAGGAGGAAATAGCAAATGTTGGTGAAAAAAAGAAGAAAGAAGCACCAGGGTTGAGTTGTACAAAGTCTTGCAGCATCCTGAGCGCTGTTAGGGGGTTGACTGTGACGGTGGCAGCATATTCCATGGGCACATCGCTCTGGACCTTGTGCCACACGCTCTCATGCTTGACAATGTATGTCTGCCAAGTCCCTGCTTACCGAGGAGGGGAGGAATCAAATCACAATTCCAATTGCATTTGAGGAGACATGGTGAACCCCAGATTACCAGAGAGAGATGTGGAAAGGAATGAGTACCGAATGATGGTGGTGATGGTATAACCCAATCGCCGGGAGTGAGTGGGGCTGCGACGGCGGGGCCGAGGGCATGGACCTGGCCGACCCCCTCGTACCCTCCAATGGCAGCAGGCAGCGGGGGCCTGACGGGGTAGACACCCTCGACGCGGTTAATGTCAGAGGGGTTGATGGGGGTGGCCAGCATCCGGACGCAGATGTCGTGGTCCCCAAGCTTCACCGGTGGCACATCGACAATCCGCAGAACCTGGTCAGGGGGACCGTGCTCGTCGTAGATGATGGCCTTGGAGGGTGGGGAGAAGGCAGCGGCGGCGGTGGCATACAAGCAGAAGCGGGAGGCACTGCAGCGGCGGAGAATCTGGAGGGACAGTGGTGCCACTCCCATTTTTTTAGAGGATAGTCCAATGCCTGTGCTTCACTACGGCCGGAAGACAACTTGACTGTCTGCACCGTTTTGTTTAAACATCCTATACAAAAATATAAACAAAATATTCACCATAAAATCAGAAATAGTGAATAAGAGAAATTGCAACAGATGCATACATGGAAAATTTGATAAAGATAAGTAAAATTAGAAATATTCAACAACACATTTTTATCTTCGCCATATCAGACATAACATAGAACATCATGGAATTGTTATCAAGCAAGCAGCCATGGGGAGACTACTGTCCATCAAGGCAATATTCTGGCCCCAGCAATAGAATCGATCTGGTGCAGAATTGTTATCAACAGAGCAGCCATGAGTTGCAGCTGGTTGCATGCACCAAGTTTCCGTGCATTCTTATCTCTCAAACTGTTCAGCCATTATACCTCACTGTGTGCTAGCCACAGCAAGCGCATCTCAAACTCTTCAGCTGTCATACCTCACTTTATGCAAGATGGTAGTAATAGAAGTAATACAAGAGGGATTAAAATAACCATACTTGGGCGTCTATTCATGAAAAGTAATGGGATTTCCATCTATTTTTCTCACGTTACATAGAAGTATGAAACTCCACAGCAGACAAAAACTACACTATAGTCGATTTATTCAGGAAGTGAAGATTGTTTTGCCTCGTTTTCAGAGGCGGATCTACCAATAGGGCGAGGTAGGGCGTCCGCCCTACCTAAGCGGACTGTTTAACCTCGAGTGGGCGCGCGGAGCAGAGCGGATCGTGGCGGGCGGGGCGGAATGGCGGCGCTCGGAGTATGGGTGACGACGATCCGCGGGCTGGGGCGCTGAGCGAGTCCGCACGGGCGGGGCGGCAGCGCTGGACGGGACGGGTCGGCGTGAGACTTACAGTGAAACTACTCCCCGGCGAGGACGCCTGCGGCGCGAGATTGGCGGCCGGCAGGCGGGAGCGGCAGGAGCGCGCGTGAGCGGGGTTGCTGGTCTGCGCCGCGGGCGGCGCGACCGACGCGGCCAGCGGTCAGTGGTCGAGCGCGGGGATGACGTGTGGGGAGGGAAAAGCGGGAGAAGCGTCGGGAGGATGCTTTTCGGCTTCGGTTCATTCGCCCTTCTTGCCCGCTTTTTCCGCTTAATGGCTTGGAAAAGGATTAATGCCATTATAATTTTGAAAAATTAACTAATTGTGATCTAAATGTGTACTTGCTCCGTTTCAAATTACAATTTATATTTATTTTAGACTTTTCAGAAATTTCTAAATTATAAATCATTTTTATTTTCCGAGACAATCTTTTCTCTTTTTAATACATCTTCACTCTATCTTTCTTCTCTTTCTTTTCATAATATTCTTTTATTTTTCTTAATTCACGTGTAAAAACCTAAAATAACTAAAAAAAACAAACGAAGTAATAGACAAACTTTATGATTGAAACGGCGGTTGCATATCTACCCTTTGAAAAAGAAGAGATTTCAATTTTTACCATTCAAAGCCTTTTAAGGCTCACCTAAGCTTTTCGACGAGACAAAATTAATGAAACAACTTTAAAAAACTTTACAAATTTAAGAAAATTTATTTGAATTTTTGAAGATTATCGCTTCAAAATTAAATTAAAATTCAAATTACGTGACAAAACATTACAAATTCAGAACTCGAAGGAACTCAGAGGGCATCTACACGAAAAGCTCGATGAGATGAAACTAACAAAAAAAATTTGAGAAACTTTGAAAATTTGAAGGAAATTTCTTGAATTTCTTAAGATTAACCGTTTAAAATTAAATTCAAAAATAAAAATTTGTCCTCTCTCCGCTCAAACTGAACGCACGTCCTGGCCGCACGATACGGACGAGTGCGAATGAACGTCGGAGATTGAAGTGAAATGTTATGTTTCGAATTTGGGGGTGAGTCTACCCTATTGGATGGTAAGAATTGAAATCTCTCTTGAAAAAGCAGTGGCTGTAGTGCTATTTGGGGGACTTCTCCTGCTTTTCACTGTTTGGAAAGAGCAAAAGCTACGAAAAACTCCGACCTAAAAATCAAAAGCTGGAGACGACCCGTTGCGTTGGTCCAAACAGGGCCTTCGAACTTGGAAGGTACATGTAGTATTGGACATCATCTACTCTTTTCACAATTCTTGCACAATATAACCTAAACCATTTGCACGCACGCGCGTGCGCATGCGTAGGCTGATATACATCAGCGTACGTTGCCACCTCTTGCCGTTACACAAGAACGCAGCACGCGGACTGCACGTGTCCAGCAAACTCCGCCGCCGAGGGCTGGCGCGCCCACGACGGCGTCGGCGCGTCCCCGCGGAGGCTGAGCACGTGCACGGCCAGCTCCGCGCCGTGGCAGGCAGAGCCGACGACAACCACACGGCCATCCCCAATGGCTGCGACGGCCGTCACTGCGCGCGCGTCCTCCGGCAGGCACGCCACCGGTCGCCAAGCGTCGTCGCCGTCGTCCCGCGCCGCAACGTACCCGTCGCGAACCATATACATCCTGCTCGTCACCTCCCCGGGCGAGGCGCAACACGTCCTGGGGCACGCGCCGTCCTCGAGCATGCCCTCCTGCACGGGCCTCCATGCCCAAGCGACGGGGTCGAAGGCTTCCCCGGAGCCGGCGAACCGGCCCTGCGCCTCCGTCGGGTACCCGCCGAGCGCGACGAACCTGCCGCCGACGCAGACGCCTCTGGCCTCGTCCCGCTCCCGCGCCATGTCCGGGAGCGCGACCCACGTGTCGGCCTCGGCGTCGTACGCGGCCGCCGATTTCAGCGCGTTCTTCTCCTCGTCGTGGCCTCCCGCGACGAACACCATCGCGCCCTTGGCCGCGCACGCGAAGAACGACCGCCGCGGCGCCGGCATCTCGGCGCCGCGCCGCCACGACCCGGCCAGGAAGTCGTACACGTGCACCGCGCCCGTCGGCGTCCACGTCTCCGGGTCCCACCCTCCCAGCACCACCAGCTTCCTCCTCGGACCCTCGCCGACCGCGACGATCTGGCAGAACAGCGGGAGACCTCCTCCGCAGGGAAGCGGCGGCGTCATCTCGGCCCACGTGCCGGCGGCCGGGTCGTGGAGCACGAGGCGGTAGGAGGCGCACGCCGAGGCCGCGTACTTGTTGGCCGGGCCGGACGCGGCGAGCGGCGGCCGGGCCTGTGCCAGAACGAGCAGCGGCCGCGTCCGGCGGAGGCGGTGGTGGAACGGCGACTCCACCTCCGCCTTCCACTGGCGCGACACGCGGCGCGCCACGGGCAGCTGGTCGAACCCCACCCGCACCAGGCACTCCCGGGCCAAATCTTCCGGCAGTCCTGGAATCAGGTCTGACATGGCTGATGGCTCGGAGCTTGTTGCCGATTCTTGCTTGCGAAGTGTGTAATCTGGATTATCTGGGAACCAAGGCGATCTTGAGATAGAGAATGATGTTTGCGAGAACCAGCAGATCAACCGGGTTATATAGTATGAGAAAGAATTAGTATGGAAATCGGGTTGAGGAAGACAGCGGCGGAGGAGGGGAGGATTACCGGTTGCGAGTAATCCACGGGATAGGAATGGCTTGCGACGGCGACGGCGGGTGGCTGGCTGGTTGTTTTTCATATCCGGTGTGTTTTGGCGGGGCCTCCGGTTTGTTTCAAACGGCGTCTGTCTCCGCTGGTTCGGGGGATCCTGACCTCTGTTTTAATGGACGGTGGGCCCCACTGGTTTGGAGTCAGAGCACAAAAAACACATGAAAAAAACACTTTCTTAGTTTTTTAATTGGTGTTATTAGGATAAAAATTTAACAAAAATAGCTAAAATTTATTATTTTAATTATAACAATTTAAAAGGGGAGCACATACTATTTTCGTTTTGGATGGCTGAGGCAGTAAAATGGATGTTTCTCTTTTCTTTACACATTGGGCTGTTATTAAAAAAAATCGTGGAACTAAAAAAATTAGTACTGCAGTGCTTCTCGGAATAGCCATTCACATGAAAAATCTAAATCTGTTGGCTTATATACTTGCCTTTGGATTACGTAAGTTCACCATGTTTACCTTTATTTTTCTTGTTCTGCTTAAATTAATCGATAAGAAAGTAACATATATTTAGCTTATCAGATGTATTTTATTATTTCTAGCTAGCATGATCAACATTATTCTTCATTCCTTCCTTCATACTACTAGGAAAAAAACATACTTTGATGCAAAGTTGAAACAATTACTGAGTAATCCGCTATTCTTTTAAAAAGAAACTATATAATAACACATTTTTGCGGATGCTTATTTCCATTTGACCATGACCAATTCATAACGTGATGCACCCTCTTAACTTAAGCCTCATATGATTTTTTTCTCAACATCATTTATCAGAGTGTGTTGTTGCGATTGTAGTTGCACAAATATTTGATACATTAAAAATAATTTACTCTCTTCATTCTTTAATTGATATCGCTGTTAACTTTCAAAATCAACTTTGACTATTCGTCTTTTTAAATTTCTTTTATAAATATCGTATATTTTGTTATAATTTGATTTATCATTAGAGTTATTTGAATCACAACTTAAAATTTTATGTATTTGAGCTAATTTTTTAAATAAGACGAATGATCAAAATTAATGTTTAAAATCAATAACGATATCAATTAAAAAATAAAAAAAATATGTTATAAATATAACCATTCGCAATCGCAGACAGTACATGAAACAAACACACCTTAAATTTTGATAGTCTTAGCATTAGTGCCACCATGGCACCAACTAATCTTGCATGCCTACACAACCCAGCCGTAAATTTTAAAGCAAGATCCCAGTTGTTTATTTTTTGACCATCCTTGTCGGCGATTAGGACACTTCAGAAATCATTAGCCAGCTAACCCAAACCCCAAAACAAGCCGTCATCGCGGTAAACAACCCACGTCCAGCTCACCAACTCCCATTGCCATGCGGGCCATACAAAACAACCGGAATCTCCTCTAGAAGCCGCCTCACAGGCGTCAGGCGACCGGCTGCAACAGGTCCCCGGCCGCGGCTGACCGGCAGCCTTCGCGCCGCCTTCTTCTCCGTTCCCGGTCATCCCCCAAACCCCCACGAGAAAACGAGAATCGTTACCATTTTTTTTTTTCGATTAATAATTACTCCCGCAACACGCGCAGCGAAGCGAGCAGCGAAAGAGGCGAGCCTTTTCGCTCGTCGTCGCCACCACCACCGCCACCTCGACTTCCGCCTCGTACGCGCGCACGCGCGCGGGATCTCGTGCTCGTCCAGCCGCTCGCGGGCACCGAGGAGGTGGGTGCGTCCGCAGGTGAGGGCTCGCCGATCGGTTGTGGTGTTTCAGGGGGCGGTGGATCTGGCGGGGCTCGCCGGATCTCGAGCCATTTCCGGCGTTTCGGGTGTGATTTTTGGGTCCTCGCTGCTGGTGCTTAGGGGGCTTGGAGCGGGGAGTTCCGGCGGTGATGGCGAGCCGTATGAAGGAGGACGAGAGGAACGAGCGGATCATTCGCGGGCTGCTCAAGTTGCCCGCCAACAAGCGCTGCATCAACTGCAATAATTTGGTGAGTCTTTCCACTGGATTTCTCAGATTTCTCTCGCTAAATGTGGTCGGGTTTTGGGGACGGTTAGCTAGGGGTCGGTAGGAGCTATTCTGAGCTCACTTGGCTTGGTTTCATCCTCTGCAATGCATCGTTGCTTGGAATGGTTGAAATAATGCGTAGTGCGAGGTTCTGTTACCTGAATTAATATTATTGATTGACAGGGAGTGGTGTCATATGGGGCGGGTCAAGAGGTGAACTGTAGTTCAACGATACCAAAAGCCGGTTGCAATGTAGCCCTGATATAGGAGATTATGAATTGCTTCGCCACTATGGTAGTCACATTACCATGGTTGCATAATTGATAGATTTTTGTACTGCATGCAATGTATGCACCCTTGATGATTCTCAATTTCACTTTCACAATATGGTAGGTCCTAGGATCAGTCTTAGGTAACATCCATTCAAGCAAAAAGTTATTAATTAGGACCGTTGGATTGTGGATGTCTCAGAGACTCAGTTGACAGCAGGTTAGCTGTGCACTCAACAAGGTAAGATTGCAATTGAAGCATTAGCCATTAGATGCTTGCATCATACAAGATGTGTGGAAAGAAACGGAGCGCACGCTCAAGTATACCCTAACCTTTATGAGCATAAGTGAATGTACAATAGAGATTTCTTTATAAATGAATAATGGCATAGAAATTAATTGATTCCATGGATAGATAATTTATGCAAGGTACTCCTAGCTGCAGATGAAAATAATGTGTCAATAAATTATATAGCATTGCAGCTCATTTTCCATATCAAAATGCACCATATTCGTAGCTTGCATAGCAGCAGCAGTAGCAACAACAACAAAGCCTTTAGTCCCAAGCAAGTTGGGGTAGGCTAGAGATGAAACCCGAGAGATAACTAAAAAGGAGCAACAACCGGCAAACAAGATTCAGGCACGTGGATTGCTAGCCTCCACGAACTCCTATCCAAGGCTTGCATAGCAAATAAAGGAAATTAAAAAATACACTTGTATTCGAGCAAAAGATCCTGAAACAACATCCTTTCTTAAAAAAAAAAACTCGGCCTCAGGGGTAAGACCGCCCCCACAGTTTTCTTTTTAAGAAGAAGCACCTGCAAGCAGGAGCTGAGAAAATCCATGAACCTTGGTCCCATCCTCAGGGAGCCGCCTCTTATGGTTCGGACCTTAACTCATGCTTTAGGCCCAGCCCATACATGAGGGCCCACCCGCCACATGTCGGTTCAGACCAAGTAAGTGGGACACAACGAGTGGTTTTTTTTATTCCATAAATTGTGCACACCAGGATTTGAACCCTGGTGGGTGGCCTCCCAAGTCCCAACTAGAGGTCCTAACCAACTGAGCTGCTGTCAGTTTGCAACATCCTTTCTTTTAAATGTGCTTGATCTCTATGGATACACCATGTGACTAGTGGTCTTGTTTCATATTTGACCCTGCTTTCGTCCTTGTATGTACTGCTGTTTCTTTCTCATGTTTTTGTGCATGCCTCTTATTTGAGGCACATTTTTACTTCAGTAGCCACTAAGCTCAGATTTATGCCTATTTATTTTTCCCAGCCTAGTGTTCCCTTGCCTAAATTTCCTGCATGATATGGTTTGTTACCCGAATTGTCAGTTGAAAGTTAGCATTAGCACTTACCATTTAATGCCTTGGGCTAACCAGAACCACAGTTAACCTCTATATGTGAAATGATGATTTTAAGTTTAAGTAGATGCTAGTTTCATAGGCCCATCAAATACGGTGGCTGGGCTTTCAGCGATTTTTTTGGTTTAGGATGGTTATTCCGACATATATTTTATTTGCATTGTAAAGTGAGCTAACAAGTCCCAGCTGCCAAATAAGGTACTTATCTATAGCAAAGTGTTCAGTAAGCTGAAGTCTCAGCTGATAAATAAGTAGACTATATTGTTCTCAAAACTGTATCAATCAGAATAGTACAATACTGATGTACATATGTTGATGTTAATAGGGACCACAATATGTCTGCACAAATTTCTCAACCTTTGTTTGTACCAATTGCAGTGGAGCACAGTAAGTATCTTATTCAGTCTTTCTAAGATAGATCAATCTCTCCCTTCCCCTTCTGTTTGTTAGAAATCATATGATGGAGGGAACTACACCCACCTCTCAAATTGGAATATGCTGTTCCCTTTTCATAATGAAATATTTGTTTGGAATATATTGTTCCCTTTTCTTAATAAAGGAACTGTTTCTTCTTTGGTTCCTTTTAGTCGTGAGTTTACACACCGAGTGAAATCAATTTCCATGGCTAAATTTACTGCACAAGAAGTTACTGCACTTCAAGAAGGAGGAAATGAGGTAACTTATGTTTCTCTTACCCATTTTTCTAGTTGTCTATCAGTTTCATACCTTTTGTATAACATAACATGGGTTCTGCTTGACTTGTAGCGTGCTAAGGAAATATTTTTCAAGGAATGGGATGCTCACCGCAATGCATACCCTGACAGCAGGTTACCTTTCTTTTTCAACAACTCCCTCTTTAAATTTCAATTTATTTACTTTATAATTGGAAGCATGACCGGTTTCTTTTTTGTCTCAGTAACGCTGATAAATTGAGAAATTTCATTAAGCATGTGTATGTGGAACGAAGATACACAGGAGAAAGAAGTACTGATAGGCCACCAAGGGGAAGGGTGAGTGTTATCTACTTAATGCTCTAATTCATATATTAACCAATATTTAGAAATGTATCTACTTTATTTGAATTAACTGTGTGGTGATCTTTATCTTTCAGGACGATAAGGATGAATATAGCGAGAATAGGAGATCTGATGGAAATTGGGGTGGGTCAAGAAGTCCACCAAATGGTAACTACTCTGACCGTCAGAGTTATAGTGGGCGGAGTGATGACAGAAATTCCAGATATTCATATGGAGACCGAAGTCCTGGCTATGACCAAAATGATTACAAAAAAAGTCCTCGTTACTTTGAAGTTGTCGATGATAGATCAGGCAAAACTACTCCAGTCCAAAAGTTTGAGGACCGCAGGTTTTCTGAACCAAGAAAGCCAGATACTGGGTCTCCAAACTTTCAGAAAGAAGCTGATACTTCAAGTCCTGTTGTACGGCCAGTGAGGGACATATTAGGTGATGAAGCTCCTCAACTTCGGGTTGGTGAGCCTTCAAAGCCAGTTCCTGAACCTCCAAAACCAGTCATAGCTAGACCAATTGATCTGCCAAAGCCAAATGGAACTAGGGCAATTGATCCTCCACCACAGGCAAAGGTCCTCTTTTTTTCCACTTCTGATGTATTTTTCCTGTTTATAGTGAATTTCAAATTATCTTTTGAATTATTAAGATATTCTTGTTCTTCATGTTCTCGTCGAACAAGGATTCCAACTGGTGAGATTTTAATGTTTCTTGCATTTTCATATTGTAGGCGGTGTCTGCTCCCAACAATGTTGCTCCTTCTGAGGGACCTTCAGAACATACAAAGGTGGCAACTCCAGTGAGTTTAATTGATTTTAGTGAAGATCCTGAACCTACCGCATCTGCAGCACCACCACAACAAACACCTACCCCACAACAGCATCCTGTTAATGCACCAGCTTCTCATCCTGTTCTTGAACAAGGGAAAGGCGCTCCATCAGTGAGTGGTGGTGACTGGGCATCTTTTGATGCTTTTGGTCGGCAACAAACACAACAACCAGGCAGCAGTGCAAATCCCCTTGAGTCTGCACTTACACAGCTCTCATTCTCTGAAACACCCTCTGCACCAAATTCATCAGCATTTCTTGTTTCTCTTGATTCCACTTTGAAAACAAATGACGGAAAACAGTCATCCATGGTAGACCAGCCACAGTCATCGTTGTTTGATGCATCTTTTGGAATCTCAGGCAACCAGGTACTCACTTTCTTACAATAATTTCAAATTTCAAGACAGATAGACTTCAGCCTTTTCCCTTTGGAAACAGTTTTCACGTCATTCTTTTTTCAGGCCTCAACAGTAATTCCTAACCAAGGATCTTCAGTTCAGCAAACTCATGTGACCTCTACACCTGGATTTCCATCTCAGATGACTGCAAATCCACAAGGAACTAGTGGTATTCAAGGAGCAGCATTTTCTGCTGACAGTAAATCTAGTGGCCGAAAAGAACTTCCAGCGGTATGTGGTTAACTAGGTATAGAATGAACATCTAAGTACTTAAAATGTTTTTATGTCCTAAACTAGTTAGCTATTTCATGATTCATCTCCCTTTTACTTTTTGAGGGAAAAAAGGGTTCGTCTCCCTTTTATTGTTGGTCTGCTAATAGTATGTAATGTTTCTGAATGCATGTCCTGCAATGTAGTTCTTCCGAAATACTGTGCATTTCTTAAATCTAATTGAGAAGTATAATGAAATTGAAGTTACCTAATCAATCCAGTTGGTGTGTCCAGCATCCCCTAAATATTTTGCAGTTATGTGAGGCATGGTAGGCTAGGAATTGGATAGTGGTTTCTTTCAGTTGTAGCGTTTTGCTTGACAAACATGGCAAATGTTGCAAGATAGTTAAAGTGGGACTAATGTTTACTATATTAAACTGTTCCATATGACAGGGTTATCTGGGACATGTTGCAATTGTTTATCTGAATGTATTTTCTAGTTGTCCTGCAAGTTATCTGAGAAGAAACTCTTAGTATATCAAAACAAGTAGTTCAAAGCATGTTTGGATGTCTAAAATTGAACTCATGATATTTATTGTTTCAAGCTCTGGCTTTTGTTAAGTAATGCATTGAATATCAGGCATCATCAAGTTTTTTTCTACCATACTTCTAGCTGTGCGTGTATTTTGTTTTAATTATTGCATTGTTTCAGCTGTAAGATCTTTGCCTAATTGTCAATTGCTCAGCTATATTTTTATTTGAAACAACTTATTTGACAAAAATGATTAGCAGACACTCTGTCAGTCATTTTCATCACCGTGTTTGACACATTCCACCAAACCTGTTGCAGGACATATTTACTGCACTGTATCCAACAGCAGCTCCAACAATGCCTGGTTGGCAGAGAGCTTCCCATTTTGGAATGGGATACACCATGCAGATGCAGTATCCAGCTGGAATGGTATCCATGTCATTTTCATATTTGTTTTGTATGTACCTGACCTGGTATATTCTAACACTGTATGTCCTGCCAGTTTCAGGGAATGCAAGCATATCCTCAGCCTCAGGGAGTATTTCCTCAACCTACATACCAACAACCTGTTTATCCGCAGCAGGCATATTCCCAGCCTGTAAAGGCTTCGAATCCCTTTGATTTTGGGAATGAGCCCGGTCCAGTCCAAGGACACATGGTATGGTAATATTGTATATTTTAAAGTGATATCAGGTTTCATATTCTGCATGCTTTTTCACCATTGAATGACAACCAAACACTTATCGTCCCAAGCGAGTTTTGGGATGGTTGATTATATGCCAAACAAAAACCTTTGGAATAAATCTGGCAATATTGCACAGAGTAATAATATTAGTGGCCAAAAAAATTCTATTAATAGCTCCTAATCCTGGCACATGAATAACTATTCATAATATCCAGCCAAAAAATTAAACTTATTTAGCCAGTCATTTGTGATACTTCATGGCACTCTTGGCGCAGACATTGTCTTGACTATTAACCATCCTCTTTTCTTTCCATTAATGTAATGCCCAGGGGTTGTCTTACCCCGTGCAGGCGTGTTTTTTTAATTATTTTCATTGTGTGTGCAGCTGCCATCTGGGCCTCTAGGAGCAGCTGGGCCACCTCCCCAAACTTTAATTGGCACCTCTAGTTTTGGTGTTCCTCCACAGCAACCTCACCAACCGTATCAGTCATCTGCACCTCCAAGTATTTACATAATTTGTCATCACGATCTTGCTTTTGATTCCCATTCTTTGTAACCTGTGCTAACTGGTGGATCAACTTCAGGCCATTTCATGATGCAGCAAGTTCCAAATAGCATGCCTCAGCAGATGCCTGGTAACATGCTTTCAATGTGAGTAACACTGTATTTACCGTGTCTCCTAAACCAAAATATTTTTCCTGGATTGTTATATATAATCTACAGCTAGTCTATTTCCTTCCTAGTTTATCACATCCCTAGTATGACACGGTATGACAGAAACCAGCTCAAAATAGATCATATGATTGGATGGTGGATAACTTGTGATCAACTTAGGAGGCAACCGACCTAAACTTTAGATTGTTTTAACTTTCTACTAGCATAATAGAGCACCCAAGCTTCACGGACATTCTACCACTCATCTATTTATGGCTCTGTTCGGTTTTGGAAATATGGGAGGGGAATGGAGTGTAATGAAGGGGATTGAATCCTCACCTAGAGAGTAATAGATTCATTCCCCCTCTAATCCACTTGGATTGAGAAGAAACCGAACAAGGCCTATAAGTAGTTCGTTGAGATGTGTTTGCTTCATGTTATCTAGGACTCCAAGGTCCTTTATTTTCCGTTTGACAAGTGGAGAGTTTCAGATTGTCTTGATACATTGTTTACTGCATTTCTCTAGTTTCAACTTTCAACACTCGTCTGACTGCTTGACATCACAGGCCACAGGGAGGTTTGGGTTCCTTTAGCATGGGTTTTGATCAGCAAGCTCCTCCTAGGTACCCCCAGCCAGGCACCCCATCTTCCTATGGCTCTGTTGGGGGTAATCCTTTTGGGTAAAAACAAGTATCTGATGTCGACGTATCATATTGCCTGCTCTTTAAGACGTGTGCATCTTTAGAGAATGGGTTTGCAGCACTACAACAACTGCAAACGTGCTTTGGAACCCTCATTGAGAGAATTTGTTTCACACAAATAGTTGTGCATTTTTGTTGGCCGTGGTCCTCTGTACAATTTAGTTTCCAAAGGGATAGTTATCGATTGTAATTCTATTTTGGAGGGCGTAGCTCCAGGTGCGTGTGTGAATGCTTACAGTCCCATACTCCCATTCCTTGTATATTTTGCATTTGTAGCATTCTGCCTGTATTTTACATTATGTATATTTTTCTTTTTCATTTGGATCTTGGATTAGCTGCTGAATGTATTCTAGCTCAGCATGTTGTTTCTAGCGTGTGTTTGGTTTAGCTGTGAAAAAACTGACAACTGTTGTGACCTGTGAAAAAGCTGCTATATAATTTAAGCTGTGAGAAAGCTAAAATTTTGGTTGAAAGTAGTTGAGAGGTTGTAAAACAGTAAGAAAAAATATATAGATATTATAATTATAGTTATATTACATAGTTTTAATTATATATTACATAATTGTAACTATAGTAATATATAATTACAATTATTTAAGATAATTATAATATAGTTATAATTATGTAATGTAATTATAATTATATTACATATTTATAATTATATGATATAATTATGATTATATATAATTATAATATAGCTATGCTTATATTACCTATTATAATTATATAATTATAATTACATAATATAATTATAATTATATAATTATATTTATAGCATATAATTTTAATTACATTGAATAATTATAATTACATAATATAATTATATTTATATATAATATTATTATAATTATATAATATAATTACAATTATGTAATGTAATTATAATTATATTATATAATTATAATTATTTAATATAATTATAATTATTTTTATATATTAATTGGTGCTGTAACCGACAAAAGCAAATCTAGACCTGTTTTTATTTTTTAACTAGAAGAAAGCTACTTTCTTTGAGAAGCTTTTGCAAAAGTTTATCTTTTTAGTTGGGAAAAGTCAAAATTTGTCAACTAAAAGCACCCTAGGGCAGTTGGCTGTTCAATTTTGTGTGGATGATATCAAACTCTTCTTGAGGTGTATGATTGTGAGCAATAATTTTTGTACTTTCCTCAAACTGTTGCACGATCCTTCCAACTCTTGTGGATCTTGCATGTCTTGGATTCTCAGGCTAGCGTCTACCTCTCCAATCTTATTATATATGGGATTATTGTTGCCAGAAAGCCCAATCCAGTCCGGCAACGTTCCTCGCCGTTGGCTTTTAGCGCTAGCGTCTGAGTTCTCCAATCTTATTATATAAGGGATTATTGTTGCCAGAAAGCCCAATCCAGTCCTGCACCGTTGACTTTTACTTTATCTCTGTTCTTTTGTACTACCTCCTTCGTAAAATATAAATATTTTTAAGTCTGAATAAAATCAAACCTTTTTAACTTTTACTTAATAATATTTAAAAAATTACATAATTTTTAAAATAAAAAACATATTTTTATGAAAACTTATTTATGACGAATTAAAAAAAATATAATTTTTATATGATAAAATATTAGTAATTATACATTATTAACGATTCAAATGATAAAAATTTAATTTTAATTAAATTTAAAAATATTTATATTTTAAAACGAAGGGAGTATAATTTTGGGCTAACAATTATGGGTAAAACCTTGTACATGCTTCACGCAAAATGAAGCCACGCGGCCTAGTTTTTGTACTGGGCCTGACCCCTTCGTGGGCTACAGACAACACGGTCGAAAGCATTACACGGGGCGCCAAGTTGCATACAGAAAGCCAGGCCCGACACCTAATATCTGAACGGCTGATGAACCCAATTCCATGAAAATACTTTTCAAACATAATCATCAAAGCAATTTACCATCTAAAGAGTAAAGACTAAACCCTTACCATTACCAACAAGGCAGCAAGATTAACTCATGTACGCGACACGGTACAATTGCTGGGAGAACAAATCGCGGCTAATTTATTTGCTACATTTCAAAGGTATATCATAATGATACACAGCTCCCACCAAATCCAATGGTACATCAAGGGGAACAATTTTCAGTCAAAACAATCAACTGCCCTATGTACTTCGTAAAATATTGCGCCTCCGAGCACAACTCATTCGGTCTCAGTGAAACAAGAGTACCTATATAAAGCCGAGAAAGCTAATGACCTGACCTATATGTAAAAGGGGAGCACAAAATTTTCTATCGGCACGAAGGTGAAGTCCTGATTAATTGTGGTTGGACCTTGTAAGCGGGTATGCCAATCCTAGACAACATCTGATGCTCACAAATTGGGGAGAAAATATTGTTCACGTAATATCAAGCAGTCAGCAACCTGCAATAGAAAATTGAATGTTAGTAACTGGAAAACCATGGTAAGTGGCTACTACTGTATATTTAGAGCAATACTTCACCTTTACAAACTAAACCACTGGAGCAAAGTTGCTGTCCCATTGAATGAACTATCGTTCAGGAGTCAGAACTGCAAAGATAAGAGAACACATAATAAATATTTAATTATTTATGTTCAAAATCAAGTATATAGAACACAGAAACTGGTTGAATCAAAATATTGTTGATACAAGTTCTCACAACATAACTCCTCTTTTATTGACTTGAAATAACTTATCTAGTATTCCCGAATTTGATGGAATTTGCCAATTGAAAGATTTATCATAAAAACATCTATAGGTATATACATGGGTACCTACTGGGGCAAAATAGCAAAAAATGCAGCCACTAGTTATAGAAACATGAACACTTTTAGGAGCTAAATAGCCTGAGGATGAATATGTCTGGCATGATTCTTGCTAAACATAACCTAGGATCGATGCTTCTAACGTGGTAAAGATAGGGGAACTGCTGAAGCAACTAAAGGTTTTCATATTTATATCTAGAGATTAGATCTCCCAGCACATGTTTCCTAAGATCATTGGTGCACTGGGAGGGAAGACCAAGAAACAAAGTTTTTAGGGCTGTACACTTGCTCAACTATAGCTTTTATGCTGATGGTTCTTCATTTTTCGTACCCCACTGTTCCTCACTACTATTTCCATTAACAAGGATTCCATCGGTTGAACCCTCAGCCTCAACCTCAACGGCATCATCTTGACTCTCCTCTACTTCACCATTCTCAGCCTCCACCTCAACAGCATCTTCTTGATTCTCTTCTCCGTCTTCCTCAATAACCTGTTAGATCAGGATTAGTGTCATATATAAAGATTTACGCATGAATACAATGACTAGTAGCAAAATAAAAGAAAAGATGTAGAAAAATAACAAAGATCTCAAAAGAATTTTTTTTTAAAAAATCACAAGCCTATATTCACATTGAATATGAGTAAAGTAACTACTCTGTTGAATAACAGTTAGCAACCATAATACATAGGCAAGGGCATGGGCAGTATAAATACTACTGCAACCAGCATGGAGTTTCTGATAGGGGTGCTATTAAAACTCTCCTATGGCATATTTTAAATGTTAAAAATGAACAAAAAACATGTACAGGGTCATATCAGTAAGAAATGATGCAAAATTACCCATACAGGGTCATATCTGTACCTCATGAGCAGTATCTTCATTGTCATCTTGAAACACCTCTTCATGCACCTGCATATTTTTGAAAGCTTCCACCAGACTCTCATTTGCCCTTTCAGCATGAATCATGTATTCCTCAGCTGGCGGATAGATACCCCTGTTCAAGTAGTTTTTTTGTGAATGATATTAAAAAATTGTGTTAGCATTGTATTTGATTTAACAGGATGAGCCAATTAAAGAAAAATCTATTCTCATCCCAAGCATGGAAGAAGTAATAGGTGAAAGCATATAGCTATTTAAAGATACAAAAGAACAAATACCTTTTGGGGGCAGTGGTAGCTTCTACACTGAGAGCAATCTGCCAGTCGTCAAATAAGTTTGGGTACTCCTCAGGATCAGCCAAAGACTCTGCCGCTTTTGGGTTTACCTAAAACAGTGAAGGGAACAGAAAGGTGCAAATGTTAGAAGGGAAACAAGAATAAGTTTGTAGTTTGACACTCTGTGCCAATCCTCAACTAAATAATCCACAACTATCCTGAATCTAAGAGTATTGAAATTTTACTGCAAATTGTACTTGAAACATTCTTATAGATACACTCAGTGCCAATCCTCAACTAAATAATCCACAACCATCCTGAGTCTAAGAGTATTGAAATTTTACTACAAATTGTACTTAAAACATTCTTATAGATACACTCAGTGCCAACACCAGCAGTTGACCGCACAATACCTATTCTTAGCAACAATATCATGCTTGAATGTATAACTAAGTCAAAATGACAATTTATGCGAAGGCAATAACATGGACCAAGTTACCCAAATAACAATACATTGAAAGATTTAGCATAGATCGAAGGGAACAAAGGGGATTTATAGATATAGACCTTTTGGAGATCCTTTTTCCATAATGCTACTATCTCAGGGACTTTGCTAGGAAGATAAGATCTTGCCATCAGTGCTGCTTCTGGCATACGATTGCTGCATAAAGAACAGAACAATCAACATAAAAGAATATGGAAAAAGAATTGTATTAAACAGGATAGTCCTGCCCCAATGCCTATACCTTTCTATTAACAGCTGAAGGCATTCTTCCAACTTTCCTAGCATAAAGAAACATAGGAAAGCAACATTGTTCTTCCCTTGCTCTTTAGCCACAGATGCCAATTTCATTATCCCTTCAGCATCCCCAAGGGATGAATACAAAAGCAATAAACCACTGAGGTCTGTAGCATTTAGCAGGCACTCCTCTGCCATATCAAGCTGCAGAATGTTGTATGACATGTAAGACATGGTAATAATGTAACATAAATGATACAGAAAACCAAATAATAAATGATACATGATAGAACCGACAGCTGTACCTTTCCACTTGAGATAGCTAGGTCTCCAAGCTGCTTCCACTTGGACTCACTTTGCACCTCAGAGGCAATTGCCTGAAATGTAACTACTATTAACATAATTTGAATATTGAAACAATGTGTTGGAAAATGCCAAAAATAAAAATACCTTTGCAATCTCAAGGTGACCAAGCTGCACAGCCAAGTCGAATCTGTAACTAGTATCTGTTGCTATCTCAAGGGCTTCCTCTAGCATTCCCCGTGATTCCAAGAAACGTGCAACACTGAAAATAAAAAATTATTTCACAAAAAAATAGAAGATTATTTTAGTATGCTAAACTTGAGTGGTGAGTACATAAATAAGTAGCACATCAGGTACCTGTCGTATTGCTCTTTTGGAATAGATGACAAAACAGCATTCGCGCGATCAAAATCCCCACGCATCACAAGTGTTTTATACTCTATCAAACTAAGGAGTAAGGTGTACCCAACAACACTGCAATAAAAAACACATTAGCCATGACTGCAGATCGAAAGCTAATGTAAACATCAAGTCAAAAAACTTAAACTCACTTAAATTGCTTGTCGATCAGATAGACACGGCTTTGGTTTGCAAGGTATCCCAATAAATACATGGGTCGATCCAAGTGAAACAAGGTTGTGACCTGCAACAAATGCAGAGTTGATTCTAGTAACAGATGATATAACTAAAAGGGACACATCTTTTTGTGAGGCAAGAAATAAACACCTCTCCTCCTACGCAGTAGTTAAGCCGCCATGAAGAGTTATTATATATGAAACAATCGCCAACCCATAGCCCAGTTCGGACACGTTCATTGATCTCATGAAGCAGTTCAAAGGCATCTTCCACACCTTCCTCACCAACTGAGCCCCCTCCATCCAAATGAGATGAAACTACATCCCTCTACAAGGTAAAAAGTTACTTATTTGTAAATCTACAATTGAAAAGAAAAGTGTTTGCTTTTGAACACACAATGTAAGAGCGGTGAATTAATATAATGGACACAAAGAAGGTATATTAGTAAATAAACAGCAGATGAAACAAACAAAACTAATGAAAGAACTCACATTATACTTCAAAATGTAGAATGATGTGTCACTTGCAATGGTTACTAAATCACCACTGTCAGCCCAGTAGAGATTCTGCAGTGAAAGAAAAAAAAAATCTTTTCAGTGCCATGACATTCCAAATGGCATGTACGCAACAAGTTGAGCATACGGGTCAACAAAAGTTACTCACCTTTACATTGACATCAATCCGACGTATCAACCTGCATTCCACCCAATCATAGAAACAAATGAAGTCATTTGTACACATAGCCAGTAATACTCCACCGAATATGCGTTCTGCAGAAAATGTTGGCCTTATACTTTTCTTCTCCTGAAATTGTAGGTTCATCCATCAGAGTATATTTCAGGAACCATGCCAAATTCTGGATTTTTTTTTGGTTGGTTTTGGGGGGGGGGGGGGGGGGGGGGCTAGTGAAATCTGGGACAAAAGCTGTTCTGTGTGTTTGCACTACCACTACTAGAAGCAGAATCAAAAAAACTGTAGTGCGAACAAACAAGCCCTAAAGCTAATCTATTGCTTCAATAATTCATTATTGGCAAACAATATGAGGGCCAAACAGTTATAAATTATCTTTTATGGTATGAATTACCAATGAAGTACATATACAATTATAGGAATGTTGGTTACAAATTTATGATACCTTAAAACAGTAATTTCTATGGATATTTATCAGGAAAACCCATACAGCTTTATGGTGGTGACAAAAATAAAATAGTGAAAACTGAAATGCTTTGTATAGAATGAAACCTGGAAAGTTTTACTGTATATTTTTATCCTCGAGGTACTTTCTCTGACAGCATATTCTCCATCAGTTGACCAAACAAATTCAAGCGCAGACCCAAAAGATCTATTTCTCCATGCTAATGCTGTGTATATTATGTATTCTCCATCTCCACATACGACAACAAATCTGCCATTCGGATTGTGCCTTAAGCTCTGAAACAAATAGCCATATTAGTAACTTGCTCATTAAAACTAGCAAGCAAAATATATGTATGACCAAAAAACAAGTTCAACTAAGAAAATTAGTTCATGATAGCTCAAATTAGCATCCAAGGTGCTCAAGAGTAAATGAAAATTAACCATCACTAGAATTTTTGTGACCAACACAAGTACAAAAATATTAAAGAAGTACATCCATGTCACCATTACTAAACATGAACAGTATATGCTTTATTTAGCATTTGAGCATGGTAGCATTAAGAATCAAATGCTTGTAATAATATATAACTTTGGTACACAACAAAATTGTGAAATATAAATATCATGGATGCATGATGCGATATTGTACTGCTATGTCTACATTACTGTTGGAATTAAAAAAGAAAAGCAATAAGAAACTTTAAACTAATGTCAAAAGTCTAATTGGCCCAAGAATTCAAGAATATAATTTTGAAGTAAACACTAAATTCAATTTCAGATGTAACCTACTTGTGGATAGAGGTCGCAGCTTCCTAATTCCTTCACGGCCAATGGTAATCGCTCACCATCTGGAATCTGGGGAAAAAAATCAAATGGCTAAAGATCATACGGAAAGCTTATAGTAAAAAAGTTAAAGAAAACGGTGGCATGGTGAACAAAAGATAACCTCATTGTCAGCACCAATAGTCTTGATATTAACAGTTTGAATTTCATTATGCTTTGCCCATATGATTTTCCCACTGCTGTCCATGCTGGCAACAGGAACTTCACGGCCAATCTTTATCATTATTGTCCCTTCATCATATCCAATCACGACTCTACAGAAATCAAGATATTCCATATCACTGACCTGATTTATGCAAGAAAGAACCAAGTACATGAAGACATGAGAGAAAATGTTTTAAGTGAGACAATGTCATTGCCATGTAAGCATGTACTCATGTTGCATGATATTGGGAGATAAAAGGAAGACTAAAATTCTTTCCTAAACGACAGTTGCATAACAAATGTTTAAAGTAAAATATCAGTAATATAGGGGGATGAGGGAGGGTACCTTCTTGAGCCCTTCATGTATCCTAAAGCCCAAACTCGTTCAAGGCCGTAGTTAAGTGTGTTCTCAAGCCTGTAAAAGCAATCAAACAAATTGTTATGCACCCACCATTCTATGACAACAAATAGAAATTTGACGCTGGACTAGAAGAGAAATAACCCAAAGCATAGAAATAGATCTTATTGGCAATTCTTGATAATGTTCATATACAGTTGGTGATTTATAACAGTATATTCAGGCAAATAAAAAGCAGCAAGCAGCAATTTTTAAAATCGAGGATTGATACAGAATGGTAGTTTCATAAGTAGATTTGAGAAACCGAGGATTCAAAGGATTTTAGCACTGCACCGGTTCTGAAAAAACCAACCTCCAGGAATTTTAAATGTCAAAACTACAGAAAGAAAAATGAAAGCTCCAAGAAATCATAAATTTTTAACACTTGTTATAACTGCAACAATCAATTTGCTACAGGCTATTCTAGCTATACATTTCATGCTGGCATGATGCTCAACCACTACAATATCTTATAACTATCAGATCAAGGTTAGTACCAACCAGGCATCTCATTTGTTTAGTTTTTCATTTTTTGCGTGTACCAACCATTTTCATTGGTAGAGAAGACCAAGTTATACTTCAAAACCAACAGGTGGAAGTGTACTGCTGTAGTAAACATTTTCTGTACATACAAGGCTCCACAAATTGAGAATACACAGGTGATGAAATCAATAGGTGCAAGTTGACCTCTACAGAAAAGCATATGGAAGAAAAGGACACAACAACACAACTGGCCAGGTCAGCACAGTATATGACTACAAGACATAAATGATATAGTTAGTTTAAACATCGAATTTTATAGCATCCTGATATTTTAATCCATCCAACTACATTATAACATACAAAATTAGTATAATGTGCACCAAAGCTTTACCTATCTGATTTAACAAAACCTGCTGCCAATATGCCCTGAAAACAACTTCATTTTAACAACTAGTGATGCAGTCAAAAGTTTAACATATAAAATACTAAGCGTTCAAAACTTTCAGCCTAGAATCAAACTACATAAGTGAGTGACATCGTAGGAAATGATGATAAACTTTGGTCGCTACCGCATATGGCCACAAAATGACAGCATATTTGCAGTTGAATGTAAGAAAGATGCATGATAGGGGCATTAGCTAGATGAGAAGCAATACCTGTAGGTAGTAGAGTGCCACATGCGAACTGTCCCATCCTCGGAACCAGTAATTATTATAGGTAGCTCCGGATGGAAACATACAGCAGATATATTATGTGCATGTCCTTCCAGTGTTTGAACACAGCTCTTCGTTTGATAGTCCCAAACCTGATTCAACCAATAATGTCATAACAGTGGCCACATACACGGACAGGAATATAACTCAGTGGGTATGACAAACCTTTGCAGTCTGATCATCAGAGCCAGTAATTAGATATGGCCTATCGCCACCAGTGAAGTAATCAACACAGTTCACACCTTTTGAGTGGCCATCTAATGTGAAGTTAGGATCAGGAGAACCAAGACTCCAAATCTGAAAAAAAAAAGGGAGCTCAGAAAAGGGAAACAAAAAAATAGGGAGCTCAGAAAAGGGTAACACCCTACAAAATTGTAGCAATCCAAACTTTTTAGTGGGAAGAAAGGCAAACCTTTACTGTACAATCAAGGGAAGCACTAGCAAAAGTATTGGTATCTTTTGGGTTAAATGTGACTTGCATCACGTAGTGAGAATGTCCCTCAAAGATTTGAGTACAGACCCAGCCTTTATCCCAATCCCATAGCTTAATCAGCATGTCGTCCGAAGATGACAGAACAAAAGGCTGGGTCGGGTGAACAGCCACACACCTAATGTAGTCGGTATGAGCTTCAAACACCTTGACCTTATCCATTGTATTGTAATTGTACACAGTGATGAACATGTCGTCAGCACCAGCCACAACCCATTGCTTCCGTGCAATAAATTTAGCCGAACGAACTGAAAATGTCATGTCTATATTAGCATGGAGCATATAAGGGAAGAGAAACAAATATTATACTGTATTGAGCATGCATACCTGGTAAATCTGTGACTTCAAATGATTTCACCATTGTCTGGAAATAAGTTCATACAATTTTATCAGTTAAAGTCTAAGCACAGACCTACGAAAAAATCTCAAATTCTTAAAAACTAGCGCAATCTAAGTCTCATTTCCCTTTCCCTCATAGTTTTGTATATCCAGTTGAGCTTAACAAATTTGGCTACGCTATCCACTGAAGTAACTCACAAGCATCCTTCCAAAGCAACTTATTTGAGAAGCCCAAATGGCATTAAACCCTTCCTCTCTGGTTTTATATGATCAGTTCCTTCCCCTCTATGGCTGGCATATTACCAAGTTCACACTACGTATACTACCTCCACTCTCTTTTTTTTCTTGTCATTAGGACAAGCTAGCTAGTAAATATTTGCACACTAGCAAGTTTGTCCTAGCAACAAGAAAGAAAGAATGTCCTACAACATAGATCACTATTTTGTCCATGAATAAATTTGTAAGCCAAACGAATAAATAAATGATATTCTGAAAGTATACCGCAAGGCAAATCTAAGCATGTGAGCATTCCAAAATTAAATATTAAAAGTTACTGATATTCAAAATTTAAACAAGTTGAATGGAACCTTATCCAAGATGGAAATATTTCAGAAGTTACTGATGACTGGTGGGAGTAATTCCCAGAGTATCTTGGTATCCTGATATGTTTAGCTAAAATGTGCATGTAATAGCTAGTAATCATCGCATCAAGCCATAAAAAATCCACCCGGTAATCCAATTCAACACAAAATCAAAGAGGCAAGCTAGTAAGACGTGAGAAGCCACATATGACATACCTGTGTCTGGTAGTTCCAGATGCAAACGCTCCCAGAGTAGAGACTCGATAAAATCCTGCAACACACCACATAAGAGTAGCGTGATTAACTATATCTTGGTCGAAGCACCTCTGATCCATACAGCATTTCTGTGAGAAAGCCAAGCAGACTCTCACCATGGCTCCGTCGGATGCAGATCCACGGACTTGACCCTCTCCGACCTCTGCGCGAGCTTCCTCTGATCCAACCAAACAGTTAACCGACATCAGCCCACACACACACCTCGAACCAGAAAAAACCAAACCGATCCAAGCGAGAGGCGCCGTCGTGATTTACCTTGATATCCAACCGGAGCGGCTGCCGCACCACGCCCACCGCCGAGAAAGTCCAAGCGCAAGGGAAGGAAAAGGCAATCGCGTTAGTAAAGGACACCAAAACACCCAGATCCACGTGGAATTCGACCGGCCTCGCCGTGGATCTCGCGGCTTCGCAAGCCGCCAGCTCGACGCAAGCGGGGGTGATCCCGCGTTTGCGCCAGAGCAGCAGGCGGGATCGGACAAACCTTCCAGCGGGGAAGGGCGAGAGGGATGGAGGGAGAGAGGCACGTACCATTGTGGCGCCCCTGACGGCTACAGCGGTGCCGAGCAGCAGAGGTGAGGAGGTCGGAAAGCGTGGAGGCGAGGTCCGAGTGGTAGCTGGAGGGGCGGCGCCGGGTCAGGGTGGATGGTGGCGGTGGCCGCTCGCTGGGCGGGGTCGGTGGGACGGGGAGGCACGGCGCGGGGAGAGAAGGATCTGCGACGCGAGCGGGGCGCGGAGGTGTGCGAGGTGGAGTCACTGGGCCGAGGCTGTGCGGGTTAACGGGTCTCCGACGTAGGATGGTTTGGATCTGAGGCCGTGCGTTCTGTGCTTTTGGGGATCGTGCGATGTTGACTTGCCGTGCTGACGTTGTGGTTAAGCAAAGCTGGCCAGTTTGTTTGTCCTGGAAAGTTGAAAAGCAATTGACGCTAACGTTAGATGGTTCTTAAAGGTTCAACAGATTTTTGTGATGAATCTCCAATGAATAATGCTTCACATCCAACTGAGCAATGCAGGCATGTTGTATGCTTCACATTCGAGTGAACAATATACTCATAGATGATGATTGCTCAATTGATTTAGAAACAAGAATCTTACATCGGCAACAATATACAGAAGGTCAAATAACAAATCAACTCATATCGCATATACCTAAGCTATTACTACACGGACGCCTCGTGAACCTCCCTCCACAGAAGAACAAGAGGAGACAGAAATGAAGTTTGGACTCGGGGGAACTCTGAAACTCAAAAGCTCGCGAAAGCGTTCCTTCCTTCCCGTGAGCTCGACCTTCCGCTCTTGAGCAGAACCACAACTCTAGTGGAGCGCGTAGGTGGCGACGAGCGCGGCGACCATGAGCGCGTAGGCGATTCCGCGGTCGACGGCCTGCCGGTCGATCCCCCGCCGCCGTCGCGCCGCCACCGTCTCCTCCACCACAGCCGACGACTTGCCGCCTGCCATCACCGCACGATCGACGCCGACAACCGCCTTGACGGACGGACGAAAACCCGAGCTTTCTAGATGCCGCAACGTTCGCCGGAGGAGCTACGCGGCCTGCTGCAGGAGAAGAAATGAGCCGAGGACGGAGTGTTTTGTGGGTTGTGTGAAGTGCAAGGGGTATATATATCCGTGCACGGGGAGGGCGGCGAGGGAAGGAGGATGGAAGAAGATGAGTAGCAGCAGGTGCGAGCGCATGGGGAAGACGGCTGGAGGCGGCGAGTCGAACGCCGGGAAAGTGCCGGCACGGGTGCAGGCGCCGGCTTTGACCGCCGACCGGACGGGACGACACGGCACGGAACGCTGGCCGCCGGGGTCATTGGTCCGGCCCATGGAAAGCAGGTGGTCCAGCGGCCTAGCCATGTCTCTGCTTCAGTGCATGTAAGCCCAGCCCACGATCTCCCGGTAAGACCTACCGTCCAAAAAGCTATAGTACGGTAGATTAGCACCAAAAAAATAAATATGCACCAGCCGGGAATCGAACCCGGGTCTGTACCGTGGCAGGGTACTATTCTACCACTAGACCACTGGTGCTGGCATGGTGATTTTCCACCATCTCTTTTACAAGTTGGAAAGATATTCGTGCATTTCGCACCTGATCAATGATTATCCTCGAACATAGAGTGAACGATTTGAATTTCTGCCACCCTGGACCCCGATTTTCAAATTAACTGTAGGACCTAGGCGCTTAACCCACGGAGGATGCGAGTATTAAGTGAATTTTTCGTGGTAAAGATTCAAATATCACGAAATACAAGTTTCAACGTTTAATTACCTGATTTCATGCGTTTGCAGTTTGGAAAAAGAGGCAAAACCTGGAACGATCTAGTTGCCAAAGCTGCTCAATAAGCCCTGCCAAAAAGGGTCCATTGTATACCTGTTTCCAGCTGCAACCTGTTTTTGGACATTTTTGTTGCAGCATCAAATGTACTACCGCTCTGGTAGTTCACTGGATTTGGTTCGCCTGAAACTGAAATGATTCAGTTGGATGACTTGGATCTCTGACAACCACCAACTCCATGAAGCAGAGCAAGTAAACTAACCCACAAAAAGGCCCCAATCTGGATTGCACCTACATATAAAGAATGGAATTCAGTCAGCTCCATATGCAGCAGAGCAGAGGCCACCTCGCCGAGTAAGCAAAACTTGATCATCCAAAGCATGCCGCGCCACATCGCCCTACACGCGATCACCGACGCTCTGCAATCGGCGACGTCCGGCCATTTCGGCGCCGCGGTGGCGGGCGTCGCGGCGTTCCTGGCAGTGTGCGCGCTGGCGCTTGCGCTGTGCGCGTCGCACTCGTGGCCAGCTGGTTCGTCGTCGTCGGCGGGGCCACCCGGGCGGCTGCGTCACGCGCTGGCCAGCGTGAGCCGGCGGCGGACGGATCCGGTCATCGCCGCCGTCCACCAGGTGCAGCCCGGCAACGGCGAGGCGTTGCCGTGCGTCTGGCAGAAGGGCATCCTCATGGGCGGCAAGTGCCAGCTCCCGGACTTCTCCGGCGTCATCAACTACGA
>BCLH01001494.1:0-27508 GCA_001602315.1 Zoysia pacifica | reverse complement strand
GGCCGCCTCGAGCAGCGCAGGCCTCGCGTGCGGAGAGAGCAGCACGTCAGGACGGCGCGATTTTCTCGGGCGCGAGCGAGCTGCCGCCGCCAGCCGCCAGAAACCTCGCGAAAAGGCTGGAAAGAGAGCAAATGAATTAGGGTTAGGGTTGGGAGGGAACCCCACCCCTTTTATACCTCCGAAAAATGAGCGCATCCATCAGATCTCGATCCAACGGTCCAGATCGCGCGATGGCTAAATGGGCCAGATTTGGCCCAAGAGGGAGAGTGAAATTTCGGCCCAAGCCCAGGTTGACTTGCACGAATTGCAACAGGCCAATGGGCCAGACCGAATTTTCAATTTCGGCCCAAAAGAAAAGGTTTTTCATTTCTTTTTCAGAGGCATTTTTAATTGATTAATTAGGTAATTTTTTATCTAATTAAATCTGTTAAAATTTGAACCAACAAGATAATTTTGACAGAACAGAAAAATAAAGTAAATGCTTCTGAAAATTAAAGAAATTTTGTTTTCCGCTGCGTACTTTAAAGAAATTATTTTCATTATTAAATTTGAACCAACGGGAGAATTTAATTTTGGAAAAATAGTAATAAATTTTAGATAATTATGATATTGTTATTTTTTGACTAACGTTGATAATAACAGTATTATAATTTTTGTAATTGACATTTTATGCATTATTTCTATTTCTGTCCAACGGTGATGTAGATTTAATGTATAATATAAAATTGTGTGTCATATTTTTGACCAACGTTGAAAATAAGACATATAATTTTACTTTTTTTTTATGTTCTCACTTTATTTGATTTATTTACAGGCGGATATAACTCAAAGAGATTCCAACTCTCAAAGGTGACAACTATGGAGAGTGGAAGAAAAAAATAGACCTAGTGTTTATCTTGGCTGAGGTGGACTGAGTACTGACCACAACATATCCCACTGAGCCTGAGGAGCCAGTGAGAAAAGAAAATAAAACTGATGCTGCTTGGCAGACAAGACAAAGGGATTTTACTCTTTTAAAGATGTCCTATGACCTTAAGCATAGGAAATGGACCACAGCCAACAAGAAATGTATGGCTGTGATAAAAAACACGATTGAGCCTGCAATTGTGAGTTCAATCGCGGAGTGTGACACCGTCACAGAGTATATTGAAAGAATAAAGAGTCAATTTACTGGCTCTTCAAAGATATACGCCACACAAGTCATTAGACAACTTGTGAATAAAAAGTACTCTGGTGGTAACGGTGGCACTAGAGAGCACATACTGAGAATGAGCAACATGGCATCGAAGCTCAAACCAATGGATCTAGGTCTCAAGGATGAACTCCTTATCCATCTGATTTTTACTTCTTTGTCAAAAGAGTTTGAAACGTTTATTGTCAACTACAATATGCAACCCGAGTCTTGGGACTTAGAAAAGTGCATAACAATATGTGTGCAAGAGAAGGACAGAATTAAAGCTTCACATAGTGGTTCTATCAACTATGTGAAGAATAACAAAAGAAAGAACTTCAACAACTACTCCTCAAAGAACAAGAGAAAAGCCCCTGTCCATCAGGCTCAACAGAATAAATTTGCAGTGAACAAAGATCAGTGCCTTCACTGTAAGAAGACGGAACACTACAAGAATGATTGTCTCTCATATTTAAAAATAATCATGGCAAAGAAAGAGATTTCGTTCGACGAGGACTACGCAAAGAAGAGAAAGATACATTAAAGTTGCAAACGGAGTCCAAGCTGAAGTTGAAGCCGTTGGCGATCTTTCATTAGAGTTATCTGATGGCTTTATTCTTATACTTAGAGATGTTCTTTATGTACCCTCTATACAGAGGAATTTGATTAGTGTTTCATGTTTGGATAATGATGGTTATGATTGTTATTTTAGAAATGGCAAGTGTGAAATAATGCTTAATAAAGAATGTGTTGGTCTTGCCATCTTACAAAATGAACTTTATTTGCTATCACTACGTGATGATGTGAATGTCGTATGCGATAATGATAACGTTGCGTGCGAGATAAAAGAATCCTCGTCTATGAATGAAAATAGAAAACGAAAAAGAACTCTAGATGAGTCGTCGAAATTATGGCACTGTCGTTTAGGCCATATTTCGAGGGGGAGAATAGAAAGACTAGTTAAGAATGATATTCTTCCTCCACTAGATATGTAAAGAAAATTAAGAAAGATGCAAAAAGAAGCACAGGAGTTCTACAAATTATTCACACGGATATTTGTGGTCCCTTTTCTGTGAAAAGTATAGATGGTTATGACTCGTTTATAATATTTACATATGATTACTCCTGATATGGATACATTTATCTAATTAAAGAAAGAAATGAAGCCTTGGATAAATTTAAGATATTTAAGGTTGAAGTTGAAAACCAACATGATTTAAAGATAAAGATAGTTCGATCTGATCGTGAGGGGGAGTACTACGATCGGTATACCCCGTATGAATAAGTTTCTGGACCTTTTGCAAGGTTTCTACAGTAAAATAGAATAGTGGCCCAGTATTCTGCACCGAACGAACCTCAGCAAAATGGAGTAGCTGAAAGACGCAACCGTACTCTGATGGATATGGTGCGAAGCATGATGAGCTATTCCACACTGTTATTGAGCTTGTGGATGGAGGCGTTAAAAACCGCTATTCATATTCTCAACAGAGTACCCAGTAAATCGGTGCCGAAAACACCGTACGAAGTATGGACAGGTAGAGTTTCCTCGTTAAACCATTTACGAGTATAGGGGAGCCCAGCTGAGGCTAAAGTATTTAACCCAAATCTTGGGAAACTAGATCCCAAAACTGTAAGTTGCCATTTTATTGGTTGCCCAGAAAAGTCAAAAGGTTATCGTTTCTACTGTTCAGACAGACATACAAAGTTTGTAAAAATGAGACACGCTGTCTTCTTAGAGGATGAGATGATGAGGGGGAGCATGGTAGCTCGAGAGATTGACTTTGAAGAGAAGCAGGCTTATGCGCCCACTCCGATGATTCAAGAGCCATTTTTTACACTACCTGCTGTCACTGCACCGACAGTACGAGATACTGTGGTGCAAGCACCTGTTATTGTTCCTGCTGTGGCAACAATGAATGAGAATGAGGAACCTGTTCCTCAGGATCCAATAGAGCCCATTGCCACAGATGAGGGGGAGCAAGAACAGCCTCAAACAGAAAATGTACAGAATAAAGAGGCCCCGAGGAGGTCTCAAAGAATAAGAAGATCAGCTATTTCTGATGACTATGAAGTTTATCAGACAGAAAAATTTCAAATGGAGGATGATCTCATCTCATTTGAAGAAGCTATGAGAAGTGAAAACTCTTCAAAATGGCTTGTAGCCATAGAAGAAGAAATGAAGTCCATGAAGGCTAATAAAGTCTGAGACTTAGAAGTAATTCTTAAAAGAGCCAAAACAGTAAGCTGTAAATGGGTCTACAAGACAAAACTCGACTCCCAAAGAAACGTAGAAAGATATAAAGCACGACTCGTGGCAAAAGGCTTTACTCAAAGAGAAGAGATTGATTATAATAAGACTTTTTCTTCGGTCTCATGTAAAGATTCCTTCAGAATCATAATGGCACTAGTGGCTTATTATGATTTAGAGTTACATCAGATGGATGTAAAGACAGCATTCCTAAATGGAGATTTGAAGAAAAATGTTTACATGGCACAACCGAAAGGTTTTGTTATGAAAAGAAGTGAAAAACTAGGATGCCGTCTAAAGAAATCGATTTATGGGTTAAAGCAAGCTTCAAGACAATGGTACTTGAAGTTTGACAGCACGATAAAGAAATTTGAATTTAAAAAAAATATGAAGGATAACTGTGTTTATTCAAAGTTTAAAGATGGGAAGTTTATCTTTCTAATCCTGTATGTGGATGATATTCTACTAGCTAGTAGTGATGTCAGTCTACTACTGAAAACAAAGAAAAAAACACAGAAGATTTTGTCCTCTAACTTTGATATGAAAGATCTTGGTGAAGCTTCATTCGTTCTCAGAATCGAAATTCATCGAGATAGAAATAAAGGGGTATTGAGACTGTCACAAAAGGCATACATAGAGAAAGTATTAAAGAAATATAGTATGCATAAATGTAGTCTATCACTTGCACCTATAGTCAAGGGCGACAGATATGGAGATTTTCAATGCCCCAGGAACTAATATGAGATTGATCAAATAAAAGCAGTTCTGTATGCTTCAGCTGTCGAAAGCTTACAGTATGCTCAAGTATGTACACGCCCTGACTTAGCATTTGTTACCGGGTTATTTGGCAGATTCCAAAACAATCCTGTAATAGAGCATTGAAAATTGATAAAGAAAGTCTTGCGCTATTTACAAAGAACAAAAGGCCTCATGATGACATACAGAAAATCAGATTCACTCCATATAGTGGGTTACACAGATTCTGATTATGCGAGAGATGATAGAAAATCTACATCTGGATATATGTTTACTCTCGCTGGAGGAGCTATTTCGTGAAAAAGCTCAAAGCAAACCGTCACTGCATCGTCCACAATGTATGCCGAGTTTGTTGCATGTTATGAGTCTACGGGGCAGGTGAATTGGCTTAAAAAGTTCATACCCGGTTTAAAAGTAGTTGACGACATCTATAGACCACTTAAATTGTACTGCGATAACAAACCCGCAGTAACGTATGCACACAACAATAAGTCAAGTGGTGCTGCCAAACACATTGACATAAAATACTATGTTGTGAAAGATAAAGTTCGGGATCAAATTATAAGTCTTGAGCATATAAGCACCGCAAAGATGCTAGCAGATCCGCTTACTAAAAGCTTACCACCCAAAGTATTTATTGAACATGTTGCCGGCATGAGTTTAAAGAAAAGCCTATTATTCCTGAACTAAAAGATGGCCCAAAAAGATATTGTAACTATTTCAAAACAGAAAAATGTATTGTAGCTGTTAAGTCTATCGGCAATTGATCGTGACGATGAGACAGTTCTATGCATTAATCTGTAATGGAATGAGTGAAGTTAAAAGTAATAAAGATAAAAGTATAAAGTGAGATCAAAGGAGAGAATGTTAGAAATTGATCTCCACCCGTTTTAACCCAACGGCCTTAATGGGCCATTGACCTAATCGCGTCTTGATCGGAGGCACCCAGCTCATTATGGCTGGTGGGCCCCCGTCGCCAACGTCACAATAAATAGAGGTGGGGGCCGGCCAGAACTCATGACCTAAGTTCGTCTGTACCGCCGCACCTCACCGACATCCCTAAACCCGATCTGTGAGAGAGCGCTGTGCCGACGGGAAGCACCACCACCGTCACCGCCACGACGACCTCCGTCACCGGAAGATCGACGACGTCGCCGTGACTTCTACGCCACTGTCTTCTTCACCGACCGACGCTGCCCCAGCGCAGAGGACATCACCGACAAAGAGCAGATGACCGGATTATCTTCCTCAACTCCGGTGACCGGATCCGAAGGTATTGATCACCTCCGAACCACAGATCTATTACCGATACAGAAACTTTCGGATCTACACTCCTAGACACAGAGAAAAGATTACAACATACATAAGCTCTTTGCAAGTGGTAAAAATCTGAATAAACCTGTTTGATCGTATGTTCAATCCAGCCGCTCCAGCAATCTCTCCATTTCGTCGATCTCTTCTTCTACGCTTTGGTCGTATGTTCCTCCACGCGCGTTCGCAGATCTTGTATCATTTTTTGCATTTATCTTCATCAGCCAGTTTCCGCCACACCTGTTTCATTCCAGTTCATACCTGTCCCTGAAAGCATAAACCATTCTGCACATTCCACAACACCATAATGCAGCAGAAGAAGGAATGTTAACATCAGCATTCCCATTATTACTGATCCACTAGCAGGCCACTGAGGTGTAATCAGACCACACATTGTTGCCTACAGTCTCAGCGATAACATGCAGGGAAAAAGTAGAGTAGTTATATAAGAATTAGAAAGTTTACTGAATTAAACAGTTCTATATAGCAACAATTTCATGTCTCGGAATTTCGTTGAGACGACATGAGGCTTGGTAATGGGCCTTAGCCCACGGCCCTTTTAAGATCCAAAACGGACCATAAATTCTTTAGGCAAAATATGAAGTCAGTCCTATCCCTATGTTAATCAAGTGTATCTGTTTTTGTACGTTACCAGGCCTATGACTAATGGAGAACGTGTTTTGAGGAAAAAATATTGTTCTTATTCTATACACAGCATAATATACTTGTTATAGATCATCGGATGACATGAAATCAAAATATGCGGCCTCAATCTTTGAAATATTAAAAATATGAACTATGGATGGCACGCTCATATTAAGAAAAAGAAAAATGATTTAGTATTTAATGTCCAGATCTATCTATTTGATAACTAAATTAAACATACACTATTTTTAGCACTAAAGGAAATCACAAAGGTCTTTGACCAGAAAAAAGAATCAGGTGTTAGGACGGACCTGATCATGTACGGTTTACTAATCAGAGCGTGCGTAGCGGTGACACTGACGTGACTCCTATAAACAACTGTAGTGAATGCTATCAAGGAGTAGTTGTGCTTGAGAAAAATACACAATGCGGCACTCGTAGTTTCCTAATTAGCATGTTGAGTTCAGCTTTCGTTTGGTCCATGCACGCAATTCGTTTCGTCAGGTCCCGGATATGCAATCCATTCACGAGTTTCAGCAAACGTACGGTACGTCAACATGGACCCGGTCCATGACTACACGTATATGGAGCACGAAGTCCAGTGTCGTGCAGCAGCGACTTGTACCGTGACAGTGATTTCTGTAGGTTTCTTATTCATTCGTTTGCATCAGATTCAAACTCAAAACGACGTCACGTTAGCTGCCAAATCTATGCTTCGAGATAAGCTTAGGCTCTCTTTAAGCTTTTGCTTTTCAAAAAGCAGCTTTTGGCTACTAGCTTTTGGGAGATTGCTTTTGAAAAGCTCTGTGTGCTGGATCTCGCACCAGGTGGGAAGACATCGACGCGACATGGAGTACGGCGGCGCAAGTTGGAGGATGATGGCCCGGCGCGGCGACCGGCGGTGTTGGAGCGGGAGACTGGAGCTGTTGAGGTACGAGTCCGGCAGCGCGGCGCAAGGTGAAGGACGATGGGATGGCGCCGGCGCGAGTAGGGAGGTTGGCGAGGCATCGCCGGCGTCCAGGAGGGAGCAAGGACGATGGGCTGGCGGCTGCGCGAGGGAGGACAGCGGTTGGCCAAATGGGGGCGTGGGGCGGCTAGCGCGAGGAAGGAGAAGGCCGGCGCTGGGAGGGTGGACGGCGGGGCGGCGCCGCGAGGCGGTGCGTCGCCAGCGTCGAGGAGGGAGGGTGACAGGCCGGCGGTTGCATGGGGAGGATCGCAACGACGGCGGCGTGGTGGCTGCGTAGGGAGGATGGCAGCGACGGCGGCCGGACGGCGGCGTGGGGGCGGCGGCGACGACGATCGGACTGCGGCGACGGAGGCCGGCCGATGGTAGGGTGCCGACGACGGCGGACAGGGCAGATCGACGGAGGTGATGTGGCCAGCCCCAAAAGCCCCCAAAAGCAACCCAAATTGTGCTTTTGAGTCCTAGTTAATTTTGAGCTTTTAGGGTGGATGGCTCCGAGCTCAAAAGCGCACTCTTTGTTTGAGCTTTTGGCTTTTAAAGCTGAGCAAAAGTTCAAACAAAAGGGCTTTAGAATGAGGAGACCACTTGTTACCATCGATCTATATATGTTACCACTTACCAGAACCTTTGGACATTTTGGTCCACTTGTAGCAAAAATACATGCATCCTACTAGTAGTCATCTTCCACACGCTTCTCTAACAGGGGTAAACGGCTTTCCTCTTATGAAAAATAATTTGGTCAGCTTCAGATCAGGCTATATCTACCTCTTTGGTTACAGAAAGATTAGAAAGAACAATAAGTATTGTCGAGTGGCCTGGTTGGAACGGCTATAAATAACCTTCCACTGCATGCAGCACATTTCACACAGGGAATAATTAATCGATCTTAGGTAGTACGACATGGCTAGAAGCATGGTGAGGTCCGGAGCATGCGGCTTATTACCTTGCCGTCATCCTTTCCATGGTGATGGTGACAATGATGATGGCCATCACCGCCACCTTGGCCCGTGCCCCAGATTCTCCTGATGGACGTAAGAGATGACCGCCTTAACCCAAAGCGCGCGCCACATTCATGCAATATCCTTTTGTTCGAGCATATTTTTCTATGTGAAATCGTTTTTGCATGTACTCCTATAATGTTTTTACTGGTTGGTAATGTGATCCACTGCATGCAGATTGTGAGTCTCTCCCAACCCGCCACGGCCAAGATTCGAGGGACCTTGCCCTCCCCTATGGTGGTTGCAGTTTTCATGTCCGCTTCTTCTGGTCTTCTCGAATCAGTTTCAGAACTAGCAGGGAGCCGGACAACTGAAGTTTGGTATAGTAGGAATAAAAGGAGTTTTCTTTGGAATAGCACTCTGTTGATGTTCCTTTGAAGTTCGATCTCTCGTGTACTATAAGGAACTGTTTTATAAATACAGTGTCATAAGCTTGCTTTGTAACCATTACATTACGAAGTACTCTCTCTATTTTTAAATTGATGTCATCATTAGTTACAAATATCAACTTTGACTATTTATTTTATTAAAAAAATTAATTCAAATCTAAAAACTTACAAGTTGTAATTCAAATAACTTTGATGAGAAAGCAAATTATAACAAAATATTTGAAATTTGTCATATTTTTTTAATAAGATGAATGATCAAAATTAATGTTTATAGTGAACGGCGACATAAATATAAGAACAGAGGGAGTATTTTTTTTAAAAAAAAAATCAACCTCATATATTCAATGACAGGGTCAATGGTCAGAGGAGGACTGATAAGGTCATAGTGCCATGTTTTTGTTTCGTTCCGGTCTTTATCCTCCAAATATTAAAAAAAAAATCATAACAGCATTCCTGAGAACAAGTCCGTGGTTGGAATGCTGTTCTTCATCAACATGGGACACAGTCTAAGTCCCAACACACAGTTTGAATTTAAAGTTTCATAATTTGAATCAACTAGTCCTGTAACATCACTACATCATGGGAGCGTCTGGAACAGATGTACCGTGTGGAATAATCATGGAACAGCCGGAATAGATCATATATATACACCACGTTGATATGCAATTTTCTAGACTAACATTTTCATAAGTAGTCGTCAGTTACTTTCAAATTTTAACTAGCGGATAATAGTAATGGCTAAAGCAAACTGAGATGACGGCCCGACTGTCCCGCAGGCCGTGTTCGAACTCCGAGTCTTGTGAAAATAAAGGGACAATTCTTGAGTCTCGACGGACGACGGAGGCTCGACGGGCACGGCCAGTCTCCTTACCGTCGGCCATGTCGTAGCCCCTCCTCCTTCCTTCTCCTGTCCAGTAGCATCAAGGCTACTGGTGAGCCTGACGATCGATCATGGCCAGCTTTTACGCGACCGCAGCGACTCGCGGATGCTCATGCCACCACCTGTCCACCTCCTCGCCGGAGACGGATTGATGGTGGTTCCAGCGAGCGTGCCAAGGCGGATGCATCACGGTCACACGCCAGTGCCTTGCGTGAGAGCTGAGCCTGGAGGTCCTAACTCTTTTAGTTTGGTAAAGCTTGCCTCCTATCAAGCACATTCATGTGCTTGACCTAGCTGATCTCGTTGTGTTCGTGCAAATGCCTCTGAGCGATCTTGTCGCCCTTGAGCTGGTCCGCGCTGACCCGACCTGCCGCCATTGATTTGCATCCTTGTGGTATGTGCAGTCATCTGCATAACTACTTTCAGATAGAATAGATGGGATGGGAGAACAAGACGTGGCACCAGGGACAATAGAATTCATCTGCATAACTACTTTCAGAGAGTCAGCAATGTGCTGAATGATGACAGAAACAAAAGCGCTGCAAGTAACCCAGGTTCTTTTGCTGGTTTCAATAACAAAGGAAGCATTCGCATATCCCGTGACATAAAAACATATTCTGGTCGGTCCGGAGAAGAGCAGTGTTTGTTAAATGTGAAGCGGTTGAGAAATTTCCACGATATCTTCAGAAGTCAGCAGTTGACGAGGCATACCCTCGTAATGATAACATTGATAAGGTTTTCTTGTTCTCCTATCTTTTTCGTAACAACATTCTTTCTGGAACAAGTCTATGGTATGGGATTTTCTAGAACTGTGTTCCTTCATCCAGGAAGCATCTGGACTAAGTCCAAGCGTTCGACATTAACATAACTGCATATCTCCATTATTTAGCGGATTCTGGATGAATAGGGATTTTGCTCCTGATTCGCATGAAAAAAGAAAACAATGTCCCTAGGTTAACTAGTTTTATTATAATTCATTTGATCTCTGTATATCTCCAAAAAATATTTGTTGTAAATGTATCTCCAACAGTTACTTGTTGTACACGTTCATGACTCATATAATCTTATACAAATACAAATGAGTAAAAGCAACTGAGGCATGGAAATAACACTATCGATTCCTTGCTTACAAATATGTGCGAACAGTTCCTTCAATAAACTGGAAGATAATTTTTCAAAAGGGGAATAAGTATGATTGTATGAACTTTTAATTGCTGCGCTGATAGGAAAATCGCGGGCGTCTAGTAAACATGAGCTCGTGCAAGTCAACAGTGAATTGTTTTTAGCTGTACAATAGTTTTGCCTTTTTCAATAAAAACATTTATGACTACTGTATTTCCTGTCCAAATATTTAGAATCTTTGATGACATCATTCCTTGAAAAACTCGCAACTTGCAGGTTGATTATATTCTTCAGCCTGGAAGCCTGCGGTCAATGTCCATGCCTGTCATCAAGCAAGCTGCAAGTCATGTTTCAGAATGTTAAGGCAATGCCCGTGTGTCCTCCATAAAATATGGACAACCATGCCTAAAGTCAGTTGAAGATGAGAGTTTTAAACCACTTGCTTTTCTTAAAGCTGGGCATCTATATATACTTTCAAATGCCCTGTTGAGACCACAGACACAACCAGTTGTGTGGTAGCTCATTGGCATATCCACACCAAGATTGAATGCTCACAATGGGAGCTTCTCCGCTTCTCATTGAGTCGCAAATAATCCTAGTGTTGTGTCTTCTTCTGCCGACTTTTCTGCAGGGTGCTGTTACTGTGAGGTCTGATGGCACTGAGCCATTGATGTTTCAGAACTGAAGTTTCAGGGATACTTTGTTTCCTATCCGAGAGCGCACACCATATTCCTTCACCAAAGTGAAAAGTTTTGCTCTCGCCTTTGTATATTTGCAAAGAAAAAAGAGGAAAAATAAGACCAATTATTGATGTTTATTTCGTGTATGCACTGAGCCTTTGTGTCATTTTGCATCGTAGCAAATGAAGATGTCCATTGGTTGCATAGAAAATTGACCAGATCTCTTCAAATTCTTGCCAAGCCAATGTCTGCAAGGAGAATGTTAGCACCGAAGAAAGTGGAAGATGACAGTAAGTAATTGTATATAAGATGAGATTGCATTTATTTTCTATAAATATAACTGGAATTATTGGCATACCAGTATCCTGTTGCTGCCAAGGTTATTTATTTTCGTTAGTATATTGATATCACTTATATGCTTATAGTAGTTACCTACTTACCCATGCTACTAGATGTACCTTGTTCTGAAATGAAGTTAACAAAAAATGTCTTCTGAGTAACTAGTAAAAGTATTTTCAGGCCAATGTTATTCATTTGCTATGGTTGAGCTTTGTTAAAACCTGTTAATTGGCATGGATTACACAATAAATGAAATGTTTGAGTTGTTTAAAAGTGACAGTGGAGTGGTCGATGATATTACTAATTTACTACTCCCTCTGATTTTAATATGTGACTTTTGGACAACTTCTCTCTTCATAACTCATATTTATAACCAAAAGGAGTATCAAATTTTGGTGTTTAAAAGCTAAACTTGAAGGAGGCACATGTTCTAAAGTATATTGTCGGCCTTCTCTGCACAATGCACAGTTGTTTGCATGGTTTGTATACCTTTTTTCTGGGTTGGTCATATGTTTACTTTTAGTTTGTGATATCCATTTCAGATGAATTTGATCCAATCCACCAGCCCCGTGTCCCTGTCGTAGCAACACCTGCCTTCACTGTACAACACAGGCCAGGGAACTGATGATTACATTTGATTCTGCTGCTATAAGGATCTCTCATTGTACGATGCAAGATGCAAAAGCAGAGGAAAGCTTCTGATCTTATGTAGTAATATCATTTGGCTTGCTGCCTGTCTGGTCATGTTTAGAGACAGGTTCCGTCCGAGGGTACTATCTAATACTCCCTTATCTAATACTCCCTCTATTTTTAAATTGATGTCACCGTTTACTTTTAATCTCAACTTTGACTATTCATTTTATTCAAATTTTTTTGATAAAAATTATATATTTTGTTATCATTTGATTAATCATTAGAGTTATTTGAATTACAATTTAAAATTTTACATATTTAAACTAATTTTTTGAATAAAACATAAGACGAAAGGTGAAAGTTAAAATTAAAAGTCGACTTCAATTTAAGAACGGAGGGAGTATAAGTTATAATCCGTTGATGTATAAGTGGAACGGTTGTGAAATACTACTACTACAGTAGCAATAATTTTGTGTTAGGGGGATACTTTAGTGACTATTCAAATTGTAGCAAAGAGTGTTCATGTCACATTAATGAATTATGTTGTACGCGTCCCTAAAAGATGAATCTTCGAGCAAGTTGGTTTTGAACGAAAGGCAATTACAGTACATCTACGAACGATTTTTACGAACTGGACCCATACGAAGGCCTCCAAATTGGGCCTGAATGTCTGAAAACGAAGAAGACTGTCTGCCCCACCCCACTAGGCCCATTATTTTTTTTCTCCACAATCGGCAGTCTTTCGTGTGGAGAGTCTCGGCGACTCGGCCGTGGCAACAGACAATAACCTTGCATGGCGCCGATCACTCCCCAGCCCTCTTCATCAGTTCATCTCTGGTCCGGTGTCGTCAAGCCGACTCGTGGCCTCGTGATCGTGGCATATTCTGGGTGGCAGCGCTCACGCGACTGCACCTAGGCGGCGGCGTATCACCGGCGCCTCGCCGGAACCAAAATGGATTGTTTCGCCGTGTTAGCGCCGTGGAGCCAGCTGAGGCAGGAGCGTCGCCGCCAGTGGCTTATCTTACGCCTGAATAGACAGGTCCGTATGCTTCCTTTTCGTCTGTGCGTTGTTTCACCTGCTTGACCTGCATGCTCCTGCTCTGTTCGTGCAAATGCCTCTGAGCAGTCTGCTCATTCCTGTGCTTGTACGCGGTGATTCTAACGTCCGCCGTTGATCTGCGTACGTGCTCTCTGATACACCTCGCGTTTGTGCAATTTAGGATTCGTGGTTTGCGCAAAACCTTTTTGCATTGAGGGTACTGGGAAGGGCTGTAGGTTAAGACATGTAGTCTTGTACATTTTGCAAAATCAAGGGGACAGCTTGGTCTATGATTCAGTATCACACAAAATTATTCTTGCACAGTTGTTCTAAATTAGACCTGTGTAGCACAATCACTACAATGTACAAGCCTGTACCAACTTAGGTAGAAAATCAGAAACAAGTGCAGAGTTTTTGCTTTGTGAAAACAGCTATTCTTACTTTTAGCTAACACTCATATTCCCCCACTACAAATCTCGAGGAATGCGTACTTGATTTTATATACTTCATTCGAAACTTGTGCCATTCCCAATCGGTCTCTTGGTAAGACCATGGAGCACAAGAGGCCCACCTTTACCATTGGGAGGATGCAGCTCTGCATCATAGCTTCATTTTCCCCATCCAAGTCGTCGTTTTGCAGGATTCTGGGGTCTAAAATCTCAGCTACTGCAATAGGAAATTTGGCAGCTACATCTGTGTGAAGGGTCAAGCCATCATTGAATTTATCATCAGTAGGACACTTCCCAGTAAACATCTCTAGCAAAAGAATTCCATAGCTGTAGACATCGCCCTTTGTTGAGATTTGTCCACCCATGCCGTACTCTGCATTTAAATTTGAACACATGACGAAAGTAAAGTAAGAAAAAGAAATAACACTACACATGTCAAGAGACTGAATAGGCCCATGGAAGAGGTCGTATGGATGCCATTGTTTCCTATTACCTGGTGCAATATATCCAATGGACCCTTTTAGGTTGGCCAAACTTGTAGAATTAGTGGACACTGCAGTTGAACTGGCACGTATAAATCTTGCCAACCCAAAATTACCAACATACGCAGTCATTTGAAGATCCAAAAAAACATTGCTTGGCTTCAGGTCACAGTGTATTAGAGGAGATGCACATTGGTTATGGAGATAATCTAAAGCATATGCAATGTCCAGGGCTATGTTGATCCTTTCACCCAAACTTAGCCATTTATCATGCTCATGGTCTTCCGGATGTAGCCACCTTTCGAGGCTCCCATTAGGCATATACTGAAAGACAAGTGCTTTGAAATCCGACCCAGTAGGATCAACTGAAGAGCATAAAGTAACAACTTTGACAAGATTCCGATGGCGAGTATTTTTTAACGCCTCGCACTCTGCTATGAAGCTTTTGGGTGCTCCATACTTGTTGAGATTTAAAATTTTAATAGCAACCGGATCATCCTCAAAAGGAAAAATTCCTTTATAAACAGCCCCAAAGGATCCGGAGCCAACTAAGTTTACTGGAGAGAACCCATCTGTTGCCCTGGCAATATCGTCATATGTTATTCTCTCCATATCCGCACTAGCGTGTTGCAAACTTAGGTCATTTTTCTTACTCCTGGTAAGAATGACAGCTAAACATATCAAGGAAATTACAACAGTAGACATTGCAATTGGGATCACTATCTTCAGAACAGCAGACTTATTTTTTCTCTTCGATCCTGATTCTGGGCAAAGGGCGAGGCTTGACCCTGGAGGTAGTGCACATAACCTGTGATTTCCTTCTGTGGACACTGTGCTTGCATTGGCAAATATACCATTTGATGGTATTGGGCCTTCAAAGTCATTGAATGAAAGATTGAGTGTCTGCAAAGAGCTCAAGAAAGCAAGGAACTCTGGAATTTTTCCTGACAATTTGTTCCGAGAGAGGTCCATTACGTTGACAACTTTCAAGTTAGTGAAAGATTGTGGAATGCTTCCAGTAAGAAGATTTCCCTCCACATGCAAAACTTCTAAAAGTACGCACTGTCCTAGAGTGAACGGAATATCACCAGTCAAGAGATTGTTGGATATACTAAAGCTTTCAAGATTGATGAGACTGCCAATCCCCATCGGTATGGGCCCAGTAAAGAAATTGTATGAAAAGTCCAAGCTTTGTGTAGAAATATTGAAGATTTCACTTGGTATGCTTCCATAAAATGAATTATGAGAGATATTCAGTTTCTGTAATTGTCTCATTTGGCCTAACCTTGCAGATATGCTCCCACTGAAGTTGTTCCCATCCAAATGAAGCTCGGTTAGTTTTTCCAGGTTGGAAATAGAGTCTGGGATGTGGCCCGAGAGGTTATTTTGTGCAAAACTTAGAATCAGTAAGTTGCTCAAATTTCCTATAGTCGGTGGAATTCTGCCAGTGAAGTGGTTCAGATCCATACAGAGCACTGTTAGGTTCCTAAAATTTCCTATTTCCTGTGGAATTGTTCCTGTAAATTTGTTCCTTCTGAGCCATAACCACTCAAGCTGCAAGGAAAGGTTACCAATAGAACTTGGCAAGCTTCCTCTGAAACTATTCATGTCCAACAATAGTCTCTTCAGCTGAGTGCAGTTTGCAAGGGATGATAGGAAGCTCCAGTCACCTGCTTCAAGCTGGTTGTCTCCAAGATCAAGCTCACGTAGGTTTGGTATGGACCCAAAGGATGTCACTGTTCCTGAAAGTCCGGTGTGGACGAGGTAAATTTTTTCAAGCTTGGATGCATTGACAATAGAAGCTGGGATTGGTCCATCCAATCGTGTTGTTGATAGGATCAAGCTCTGAAGGTTTGGAAGCCAGTTGCCAAATTCTGGTGGCAGCTGTGCCGTGAGCAAGTTATTGGCCATTTCAAGAAATTTCAAGGATGACATGTTGAAAATAGACTGGGGAACTGGTCCAGACAAGTTGTTGAATGTCAGAATCAACATCTCTAGTGAAGGGATATTACTTAGGCTCTCTGGGATCCTTCCCACCAAGTTATTTACCGCAAGTGACAAACGGAGCAGGGAGGAAAGGTTGCGCAGTGAGGTGGGTATCTCACCTGTAAGGCTATTCTGGTATAGACTAAGTATTTCAATAGGTGCAGTAGTTGCTTTTACAGGTGGTATGGAACCAACTAATTTGTTATCATGGAGGTAAATGGTAGTCAGAGTGGAGGTATTGAAGAGCGCTGGAGGGATCTCTCCAATAAGGCTGTTCTTCATGAGCCCAAGAACTTGAAGAGATGAGCTATTTGCTAAGAACTCTGGTATTCTTCCTGTTAATTGATTGCGCCCAATATCTACATAGACAAGTGTTGAGCTGCTGCCCAACAATGGTGGTATATTGCCTGTGAGGAAATTGTTGAAGAGGTCTAAATTTTCCAGCTCAGGTAGCAGCCCAAACCCACTGGGAATGCTTCCTTGCAACTTGTTGTCACTGAGTACGACATGCTGGAGACGGATGCATTGAGTTAAGTTTGGCGGGATCTCACCTTGGAGAGAGTTTTCCCACAAGTCGAGGACCTGGAGTCGGGTGCACGAGGACAGCTCAACTGGGATGCTGCCATCAAGAGAGTTGATGCTCATATTAAGGTTAATAATTTGTCTTAGGTGTCCGAGCTCTGTTGGAATGCTTCCATGGAAGCCATTGTTTGACAAATCAAGGCTTTTAATGGAGCTCAGGTTTCCTATACAAGATGGTATTGTGCCACCGAGGCCTTGGGAGCTGAGATTTAGTGCGGTGACCCGATGCGGGTTCTGTGCACTGCATGAAACTCCACTCCAGTCGCAGAAATTCAGGGATGTGTTGCTCCACGAGTTTAAAGCTCCAATTTGATCAGAGACTTGAGACTTGAAGCATAGGAGGGCTTCGCGATCAGTATCAGTGTTGTCACTGGTCACTAACGGCAAGGAACATGAGAAGATGAGGAAAGCCAAAAGTCGAAAAAGATTTGTACAGGATGCCCAAAACGGGATCATTTTGCTGTAGGTGCTGGGAAACAATAAAGCGCAGTTGTGCTTGGAGAGGGTACACACCACCTTGTCTTATATCAGGGGTGAAGCCAGTGCATGACCCACTGGGGTCAGCTGGCTTGGCTGATTGGGATCAGATGGTTTGTTAATTTGTGATCTCTATCCACATGCTTTGTCAATAGAATGAAGTCGATGTCTGATTATTTGGCTTTGTGATGACAAATACACTTCTGCATAAAATGAGTTTGGTAATGACTTTTAACTCAATAACTAGGATATGAGGAAGCTGGATTAATAGATGCAAAATACTTCCAGAAGTGCTTCCTTTGTTGACCAGAGATACTTCTCTGTAACCTCTTGCACAATCATACACGCAATTAATCTTTCACCCTACGTCATAGGTTAAACAAGTTTTAGGCCTTGTTTGGAACGTAAGAATTTTACAGAACTTTCACAGAAAACAGTTCAATTTCACATGAAAATCATAGGAATGGGAAAGTTTTCCCCGTTTCAAACGGGGCCTTAAATTCATTGCACTTTATGGAATCATTCATTGCGACGACCATTATGTTGCATACATGCAGCTAAATATGTCTCCACCCACTAAGCTTGGTGATGACAACAACTGAAGCAATTTGTTTGAAGAGATTTAAAAGCTAAGAAGGTACTCCCTCCATACCAATAGAAGCTTATTTCTAGGTTTTGTTGGCTACAGCTTTGACTAATGATTTCTATAAATTTAATTAACTTGATCAACATAAGATTTATATTTCTAGATTCACCATGATTTTTTTATAATATATAATTTATATAATAATAAAATTAATTAAATTATTCATGCTTGCTGGTATTCTATTCACAACCTCGTGACTCAGAGATTCACTATCTTAGAGGGCCAAACGAACGGAATGCTCGAATATGGTAATACAAACTTGCGACAAAGAACAGGAAATGGTGTTTTACAGGTACGACTTTGACTACCAATTGATCAGCCTTACGATGATGCAGTTATCATCAGGCGGATAAATTATTCATGCTTGGGTGTCTCTTTAACACTGTGATGAACTTGAAGTAGTCAGGTGAAATTAGCTAATATAAAGCCTGCGGAGAGTGGTTGGTGACACATTTGACCTCAGAGCAAGCAAACACCGTTGCTGAGTTCAGAGAGTGCTCAGCAGTCACCCCGGCCCCCATGTCACCTGCAACGCTTGTGGTAATTGACCCCTCCATTTACTTACGTTGACGGTAAGGTCATTGACCCTATAAAATGGCATTTACTTACCTAATGTGATGATCTTATTGTCATCTTTCACCTAATGTGATGACCTTACTGTCATATTGACCACTCTTACTACCATATACTTGCGTTGTTTTACTTGGTCAAGATGACAATAACGCCATCACATTAGGTGAAACAGCAAGTATGGTTTACAATGATACGTGGGATACAACATAATATGTTGTAGTTGAGTCAACAGTTTAGACCACAGAAATACAGAAATTGACATCCATTACCTCTTTTTCTATGGTCAGGACAATATTTTGTTTGCTTGATCACATCGAGCAAGAGACCCAAGTTTGGAGACTAAGTTCAGAACTATTCAGAACTTATCGTCGTGGCCTGAGTATGGCACGAGACTACAAGCGATGGATATTGACGAGACGAGAAAGCAAACAGGGTTGGTGGAAATCAATCTACGCATATTGATGGTCGCCTGTAGTACTAGTAGCAGCGAGAGAGCTACGCAGAACCTCAGCTGCGAGGATAAGTTCTGGATAGTCATGTACGAACTAATTCTCCAATCTTGCTCTTGCTCGATGTGTTCAAGCAAACAAAGTATTGTCTTGACCATAGAAAAAAGGTAATGGATGTCTATTTCTGTATTTCTGTGGTCTAAGCTGTTGACCCAACTACAACTTCTGATGTATCCCACGTATCACATTAGGCGAAAGACAATAAGGTCATCACAGTAGGTGAAAGATGACAATAAGGTCACCACATTAGGTAACTAAATGACTTTTTATGGGGTCAATGGTCAATGACCTTACCGTCAACGTAAGTAAACGGTGGACGGACCGGGTACGGAGTAATTAGTTCAGCACAACACAGCGTGCCTTCAGACTGCATTTTATATATCTTGTTACGTCTGTCTCCATCAGAAATTTGTTGGGGCTTATGCAAGCATAGATAGACATCGATCAGCGTACGTGATGCTCGGCATTCTATTGTGCAGTCACGAAGTGAAGCTCCACTCTATATATTGGCTTCTTTGCAGATCTTGTTACCACCCCAGATCGACCATTGAGCTAAAACTCGGTAGCAATCCATCTATACATTGAGCCATACCACTTCCCGTTCAGCCCGCGGCACCAATTCCTCACGCATAGCACGATACGGAGCTTGCTGCCCCTGATTATTACCTCTTCCGCGTCCGGCCCACGGCGCCAGAGGCCACCAACTGTTGATCCCTTCCGGTCGCCAGCTTCACCTGGAACAAGGCCACAATTTTCTGCGTCTTTCAGTCACCAGATTCGTAAAACTTTTTGCAGCGAGAGCGATAGGATGATAAGTTCATGTACTGACATCTCGGAGGGAACGCAAAGCATGCCATGAGGAGGGCGAACAGAATTGCCATCGCCTTGGCATCCACCATCCGGCCACCGGTTAGAACCTGCATGATCAAGTACAGCCCTGTCGCAATTTGAATGGTGTGCTGCGATAAGTGTTGAGGATCAAGGACAGTGTCTGGAGCCTCGATCGGGGACCAAACGTGGCCATAAATAAATATATAGATACAAATATGGATGAGACTCTGGACAACGTGCCCCGACAGAGGGGTCTCCCGAGAGGGGCAGACGCTCCAGCACTTCTTCTGGTCGAGGTAGCAAGGTGTACGGGGCAGCGTTCCGCAGCAGTAGCAGCTGTCGAAGCTATTCCTACAGCCGCGTTCGAAGCATAACTTTATGACAATCTTGCTGCTGTTCCCTGGCATCGCCTCGCCGTCCGGCGCCGGCCGCCGTAGACCACCTCCAGGGGTTTCCTGCATGTCGATGCCGCCTAATTCGCCGCCACCTGCATGGGTATTGCGTTGTGTCGCTATGCATCACGTCGCATTTCAAAGGGCGCACTGTAAAATTTGGCAAGAGATGTAGAGCGTGAGGAGGATAGGCTTATGACCGAACTCACATTTCACAGAGATTGTGAGGCATGCCAGGAGCATGGAGAGCAGAATCAGCGTAGATTTGCCTGCAGCCAGATGAACTGCCTTTTCGAATCTACTAAACCGATGTTCCAATGACTATGTGAGAGACACCGCGAATAATCTTGGAAGAACTCAAAGGATTCGATATTTAAACGCAGCAGCCGCCGTATTTTGGGCAGCTATTTACACACCATTTAATTGTTTGTAACTTAGGAGTAGTTGGTTCAATGCATGCCAAAATAAACATAGAGAACATTTATTTCATGCACTTTACGGCAAACAAAATATGGCAACGTTTTATTTTTTTTTCCTCGTTTTAGGGCCTGCTCTGAGACACTATGGATTCTTAAAATTTAGATTATGGATATATTTGATTATATAATTTAGATTATGAAAAAAATTAGATGGGTGTTTGGAGACAAGATTATATAATCTATTTTTTTACTTGTCTAATGACATGTTTGCCATTTCTTTTTCTAAAAAAGGTATGACGTTGTTGGGATTTTAGAAGGATAAAGAGTCTTTTGCCAAGCATAATCTAATTTTAGCTCGGTTAAGGTCAAGATTTTTTATTTCGTTTGAACCATTAAAACCGATCGGGTTTGAGAAAATCGTAAAAGCCAGAAAAACCAATCAAAAATAGCTTCAAATCGAAAAATCAAAATTTGGAAATTAGTTGCAAAATCATTAAACCCATTGTTTCATGTTTGGCTAGATCTGTAAACCTAGCTTTGAATTACAATCTGCACCAAGCCAATTTCATAATGAGATCCAGGTCGAAATTATTCAGGACTAAGTAGCTAAACCCGAATGCTCTCTCGTCTCAACATATCTCACAAAATGGTAATAAGCCAAGACTAGGGTAGGTGAGACTCTGGGCAACGTGCCCCGGCAGAGGGGTCTCCCGAGAGGGGCAGTCGCTCCAGCACTTCTTCTGGTCAAGGTAGCAAGGCTTCTTCGGCAGCGTTTCGCAGCAGTAGCAGCTATCCAAGCTGTTCTTACAGTTACGTTGAAAGCACAACTTTATGACGATCTTGCTGCTGTTCCTTGTCATCGCCTCGCCGTCCGGCAGCCGCTGGAGACCACCAGCTGCAGGGGTTTGCTGCCTGACATTGCCGCCTTCGTCGTCACCTGCATGGGTACGCGTTGTGCCACTGCATCATATCACAATTTTCGATGCACTGAAAAAAAATTGATGATAGGAGATACAGTATAGAACATGAGGAAAGGCTTATGAACTCACATTTCACAGAGATCGTGAGGCATGCCAGGAGCATGGACAGCAGAATCAGCTTAGCCTTGGCGTCCATCAGGCAGCTGCGGCTCATCAACCTGCAGCCTGCAGATGAACGGGCTTTTCGAATCTACTGGACTGATGTTCCGGTGACTATGCGAGAAACACCTCCAATGATCTTGGAACCTTAGAACACAAAGGATCCGCGTTATAGGAGGTACCAATATATAAACGCAGCAGCTGCCGTATTGTGGGCAAGTATTTATGCACAATTTATTGTTATTGATTGAGTTGGTTTAATGCGTGCCAAAAATACTAAGAAAACATTTATTTGGTGACTTCTATAGCAAACAAAACATGGAACGCTTTAATTGTTTCTTTTATATTTGGGTGCCTTATATTTTCTTGAGCAGGAATTTCAAAAAGATAGCTGTTGCATTTATATACAAATTAGCGGGGTGGTCTCATGGCTTATCTTGGATGAAAGCAGCCTTGGTGGCAGTCATCCGGTCGTATGCTAGTTTTCATTTACCTTCCTGACGGGATGATGCACCAGTACTTCCTAAGCAAGACTATATATGAAACCTTATCATACGGTACCTTATCAAAGGTAATTTTTGTTACTAAGTTCATACGCTACCTTATCAAAAGCATATTTTTTTTCAAAAAAAAAAAAAGAGAGCCAATATATAGTAGGTCACATGATGAGACATATTAAGTTATGAAAGCAAGAACCACACTTATTCATAACCTTACATATGTTACATATGTATCATGATGAATAAAAAAATATAATTTTTTTGTTACAATATATAGTAGGTAATTGTGAGACATATTAAGTTATGTGAGCAACAACCACGCTTATTTCATGATGAATAAAAAAAATATAATTTTTATATAATAAAATATTATTAATAGTGAAAAAGTGATAAAAATTTGACTTTGACTAAATTTAGAAATACTTATATTTTAAAACGGAGGAAGTATAAAATCTCTTCTAGAAAGGGCAATGTCGGAGAGGCAGAACCCATTAACGACAATGACAAAACAAGAAAGGACAACTAGTTGTACACTTGTACCATCCGGTTCATCTCCCTAGAATAAAAGTAAACGCTCCGCAGACTAAAAGGCATCTGCAGCTATGCATGGCATAACAAAAATGAAAGAAGGCAGGCAGACAGACAGCAGAGAATTTCAGTTTTGATTGTTTAAACACTTCAAAAATAGCAACGTAAAGAATCTTACATAATTTCAACTATATTGGATCATGTAGATCGAGTTGCAATGTCTACTGATCAAAATAATATACTAAAATTTTTCGTTAATCAAGGGGTTGTTGATCAACCATCATAAATTAGAAAAGTAATAAATACTTATGCATCTAACTAAAAGGAAAATGAGTATGACAATGGCTAGTTTGGATGGATATATACTTGAAGTGGATTTGATCTCATGTAGATAAAACACGCTCCTCATATAGACAAGCACGCTCTCGAGCTTTATAAACTCCATTGAAAATTGGAGGGGATAAAGGAGCTTGGGGAGAGCGCGGGGGGGGGGGGGGGGGGGGGGGGGGGGGGGGGGGGGGGGGGGGGGGGGGGTGTGCTGAGGGAGAAGGAAGATAGATGAGCCCCCTCTCCCCTGCAGATCTGGAAGATTGACACGTTTGAATGATTTTTTTGTAAATCTCGAGTTTGATTGGTCGAGCATTGTCAATGGTGATGCCATGTGATCTAGAGGCGTGTGTAACATTTACTAATTGTGCAATCTGCTCAATTGTGAATGAATAGAAGTTGGCCGAGTTGCAAATGTCAATATCAACGGTGAAAATCCTTAATTTGAAACCACTAGTAGCTATTCAGTAATAACAGTTGGATTTACTAGTATTTTTTTATGCTATGCCACTAGGCTAGGGTAAGCGGTACAGATCTTTGCTAGTATTTGTTTACAATTTCTTATTTGATCCGGCCGCTTGATTGACAAAAAGGGATAAATCAATTGAACAAATTGTAATGTGAATGCCAATGATGAGATTTTCGGAAACATTGACTGTAGTAGCCATTAAATGATGCAATTTGGTTTTGGATTGTGGAATGCTATATATGCCACCAGGCAAGAAAAAAAAATGCACGCCTTTGTTCTTCAGATTACAGCAACAAACTGATAGCTATAATTCTTGTTTACAAAATGTCTCTCTCTAACAGATCAATATGCAGCTCCTTAACATATTGACTTGCTATAGGCCCCTTTGATACGGCCCTAGTGCCTCGAGGCATAATTTTTAGTCTGTCTATTTTATAAGGCTCAAGATGTATTATTTTACTTGCATGAAACTTTGAAGCCAAATTATAAGCTTAAGAAACAAGCAAGTACTTGAACATTTGATAAGTGCTCGGCGGAGAGTTTCACTGAATACTTAAGTCGACACTAGGGAAGCAAATTGTTTCAGCTATAAGTGGGTGTAGCATGATCAACTCCGTTGACATTTTAAAGGAGCGCAGACTAGTTTAGTATATTCCAAGGTCCAGTAGATCTTTTTTTTTTTTTTTGCATGGACAGGGCATGTCAGTCTTTGGGTTTCCATTTTCCTCATGAGTGCTCGCCCAAGTTGCAATATCAATGTCCATTGTGAAGATATTTAATCTGAAAGTACTATACTGATTGCAATAGCTATTTAGTAATGACAATTTGATTTACTAGGTTTTTTTAACGTTATGCCACCAGGCTAAGGTAAATAATGGTACATATATTTGCTCTTTAGTTTCAGTTTCCTCCGTGATCCGGCCGCTTGATTGCCAGTAAGGGATAAGTCAAGCACATCAAAATGCAATGTCAGTGGCAATGGTGAGATTTTGGGACTACGAACGATGCAATTTAGTTTAGGGAAGAAAAAAAAACATGTACGTCTTTGTTCTTCAGCTACAGCCTACTGATTAGCGTGGCAGATCTTTTTGAGAGGATGAACTGATATATAGCCATAATTCTTGTTTGAGAATAAATGTATATACAACAAATCAATACTCAGCTTCCTTACAGAGTGACTCGCTACAGGCCCATTTGATTTGGCCCCGGCCAGTGTCTCGAGAAATAATTTTTAGTCTGTCGATGTTATATGGCTCAGGACCTCTAATGCTTTTCACATGCATGGATGGAACTTTGAAGCCAAAGCATAAGCTTAAGCAGAGAGATGCACTGAATACTTGAATTGAAACCAGGGCAGCAAACTGTTTCAGCCATAAGTGGTAAGCAGGTAGCACGACCAACGCAGTTGACATTTTATTTTTTGAACGCAAGCAGTTGACATTTTCTTTAAAGGAGCACAAACTAGGAGTAGTTGAGTACGTACTGTACAACCTGTAGATTCCAAGGTCAAGTGGATCTTGTTTACTCCATAGATAGGGCAAGTCGTCTTAGGTTAGGGGTTCCATGCATTTTAGCTGCCTAGCGGCTATATAAACCATCCCCATCCTCCCTAGAGACAAAGCATCTCTCCACCCCAATCCCACATCAGCTCCACAGCCCTCCGCCCTAGCCACACAACATCCGTGTGGTAACACCATGGATCCAGCGATGCTTGCGACGGTCCTTAAGCTGACCAGCTCAGTTATCGACTTGTGCCATACCCTTTACAAGGCAACACCTCCCCCCAAGAAGGAGGGTGACCTGGACGACGACCTCAACTTCATCAAGGACGAGTTCGAGATGATGGGGTCTTTCCTGGTGGACGCGGCGCACCGACGCGGCCATCAAAAAAGCACGCACAGGACCTGGGTGAGGCAGGCCCGCGACCTCGCCTACGACGTGGAGGACTACTTCAAGGAGTTCGTCGTCCACCTGGAGAAGCCACCACGCTCACCTTCCAAGCCGGAGCAGAGGAAAAGTGTTGTCGACAAGATACGCAAGTTGAAAGAAAGGATAAAACAGAGTAACGAGAGATATAAGCTCATCAAAGATGATGACGCTTTATCTTGTGCTGCCAAATCAGCTGCTGATGCTTTTCAAGATCCACATAAGGTGAATACCATTATTAACTCTCTTCTAAGTACAGTATATCCTTCAAATACAAGAAACACTACTCTAGAATCTGTATGTAATTAATATTGATCATTGGTAAACATTCCACTCTAATACGCCGTTAAATCATACTCCTATATATCATGAAACATTCGTAGCAACTTTATTTTTTTATTTTCTTAATAAAGGCTAGTTTTTTCATTGATGTTGTTATACAGGGCAACTTTTTTTAGCTTAAAACAAACCAAAATATTATCCCAACATCATGAATAATAAAAAAAGGAGGAAGTATGTCAGTTACATGTATCCGTTCTATTGAATAATAAAACAGATCATTCCGGCTCATTTTACTACTCCTACCTTTTGCAGTCGTTCGCCAAAACGCCTGTTACTTTTGCTTCAAAGCAAGCGCTTCTCATTGGGCGTGAGACCGAAAAGTCTCAGATCATCCAAATTATTACCAATGGCAACAAAAGTCGCCAAATAATTCCCATATGGGGCATGGGTGGCATCGGGAAAACTGCTCTTGCTAAAAGCATCTTCGAAAACAAAGATGTTATCCGCAAGTTTCAAAAGTGTGCCTGGGTCACTTTACCTCATTTGTTCAGTGCTGAGGAGATCTTCAGGAGTTTACTTATGCAGTTCCAAGAGGCTGACATCACATGCAAAGAAAATCTGAGAAAGATGGAGCTTAAAGATTTGATTGAAGAGTCAAACCGGCTTCTACAAGAACGGAGTTATCTCATTGTTCTTGACAATATATCCTCAATCGCCCAATGGAAGTTCTTAATACAATATCTTCCAGAAGCTGAAACTGAGAGTCGGATCATAGTTACAACAAGGGAAAAGAGTGTTGCTGAGCATTGCTCCGTGCACAACATATTCAAACTTGAAGCTCTAACAAATGACGCTGCACTTGAACTCTTTGCGAAGGTGAACATTTATCTGTATATTTTCCTTTTCAGTTTGATTGCAGATCACATGCATAGGAAAGAAAATTCGCTATGCAGAAATTTTCCAAGATCACTGATAAATATGAAAATTTCCGTAAGCAAATTTAAATATAATTAACATAATTTCATGGTAAATTATGTTTAATCTATAAAAAATCATATTTATATAAACACACAAAGCAATTTGGATTAATAAACACTACAACAAATCTTACATTCCGTGATGTATTCTCTGTGACGTATTTAGAAAACATCATAAAGATATACCATCTCCGATGATTATTGATTTTTCGTCATGGGTTTGCACTGGTGGGCTTTCCGGTCCACAAATTATGACGAAACATTCAAGTCTGTCATGATCCACTGGTACGAAAATGTCACGGATTTGACCTCGCATTGAGCCCAAAAATTATTTTTTTAAAAAGTGCAACAACTAAAATTTAACCATTGACATATCTCTACAACATATGGAATATTACACATAATTAGCGACGACATCTCATTCATTTCAATTATTAAGGACCTCACCGATAAATGCGATATTTTAGATATTTCGGTGAAATTTCGCCGTGTATGTGCTAAGCTTGGAAACCACATGATGGTTGTATGTATCTCTATCTAACAAATATATATAGTGGCCAAATATATAGTTGCCTCAACAACCATGCAGACAGAGTAATCACTTCATTCTTTACTTTGACTAAATATGCCGCATGCAGTTGCATGATTTGGAAAAGGCTGTATCGCAACATTATATAGGCAACATTGCTTGGTCTTGGTAAAAAAAAACAAGAAGGTGCAAAAAAGAGGGGGCCGATCTAAAGAACACATTCTTGCATAGATATCTCATACCTTAGAAACAGTGGTAGTATTAATTTATGTATTGGGTAGAGGAATTAGTACTTTCTAGCCATCTTTTGCGAGAAGAGACTAGAATATAAATGGTAGACTTTATAAAACAATATTTTCAAACATAGGAT